>JAGFMF010011861.1:20233856-20250937 GCA_019455555.1 Galemys pyrenaicus
TGCTTTAGGTGTTGTATCTCTAAAGATGTCATTGATGTGTATGTCATGTAGGGTTTTGCCTACTTTTTCTTCTAGATATTTTATGGTTACAGGTCTTATCCTTATGGTTTCAGGTCAAATCCTTAATCCATTTGGAGTTGATTTTTGTGCATGGTGAAAGTCAGTATTCTAGTTTCATTCTTTTGCGTGTAGCAGTCCAGTTTGCCCAGCACCACTTATTGAACAGGCTGTCTTTATTCCATTGTATATTCTTTGCTCCTTTGTCAAAGATTAGTTGTTCATAAGCTTGTGGGTTTGTTTCTGGGCTAAAAACCTTCATTCTAAGAGTCTACTTCATTTGCTTTTGTGCATGTGGATGGCTTAACCTACTTTCAGAGTGTTCGCTCCTTAACAATTTGGGGTTCCTCGTTACCCCTCAGCTGAACACTTATATTCCACCAACAAGATAGTCAGTTGGTGAGTTACGAACATCATTTTATAACAGAAATGTCACAGTGAAGCTTATGAATCTTTAAATAGGTAATCAAACTACTTAAAGGAGAGTAAACATTTCTAAATCTCTATACAAGGGCTTTCTATACATCATCTCAACTAATTATTGCTTATTGATATTGTTAAAAATGGTTTTACTTGCCATGATGAGAATGAATACATGCTCATTATAATAAAACGTTATATAAAAGTTTGCTGGTGGGTGTGGTATGCTAACACACATCTGAAGAGGTGTGAATCTAGCCCTCTAAATCATGTACAATTCAGTAAATCAATATCACCGCAATACAAAAGTTACAGAAAAAAAAAATTTATGTGAACTCAATTTACAGATGAGCTCACTCAGCTTTGGATTCAGGAAAGTTGAGCTCTGTGGTATATGCTAGGGATTGGATTTGAAGCAAGGTCTTATTCCCTTATTGTCAGAACCTTAAGATGACTTAGATCAACTACATATTCTTTATTTATTTATTTTAAAGATTTATTTTATTTATGCATACAAGAGCTGGGGTACAGGCCAGAGGTGTGAGCCGTGAGAGGATCCACCAGAGACAGAGTGGGTTGCAGAACAGGCAGACCGACTGAAACATACTGCTGAGGGAGCAGTGGGCGAGGCAGGAGAGGTCTGCTGCGCCATGTGGGTTCCCTCCCTGGCCGGCAGCAGGGATCGAACTCGTGCTGCAGTGACTGCGGACCGCTTCATAGGGCGTTGCTTAACCCACTGTGCCACAAGGGAGGCCCCAACTACATATACTTTAAAGTGCAGGAAAAGAAGGATGTGGAATGAGTCACTTTAATAGAATGGGGCAACGGGCCATGGGAGAATGGGAATATCACTGCCACTTAATAAATGTGCTAATGGTCAGGTCAGAAGCTTCAGGCTCCTTTTTGTGTGTGTCCAGATAACAATTGTTGCTTGTTTTATGGATGCAAGGAGATTATAGAACTGTAAAGTAGATTGTTGTAATGCTTGGAGCAGTTGAGGTGTCGCAATGTGCCCCCTGACATCCTCTGGTTACCGGTCAAGGGGGAGTCGGGGTGGGGGTTAGGAGGCCTGCATAGGGAGGGCCGTGGTCTGCAATCTGCCCCTGAGGGAGAGGGCTTCTGGAAAGGGTTAGAAGTCTTTTGGGGATCCTTTAATAGCGAGCTTGCACTTTTTCCTGTTGAAGTTGCTGTGCAAGGCAGCTGTCTTGTCAGGGCCAAGAAGCAGGCCTTTGCCCACCTCCTCCGCAGGGTGAGGGGGCAGATCTCATTAGTGGCGGAGTGCTGCAGCACCCTTCAGGCTCCTGTATCTGCAGCTCCCCTCATACCGTCCATTGGTAACTGGACCTGGACCTTTTCCCTCTCCCTAACCCAGTGGGTTAGAATAAATTATACTGTTATTTTATTTATTTTCTGCACCAAAGGCCCTTTTGTTTGCATTTGTGGTGGTGGGGGCCAGACCTAGAATGGGTGAGAAAGGTTCTGACCCAGAGATAGATTTTTAGAAACTTTGCTTGGTAACAGTACATGTTAATACTGCTAACAGCATATAGTTTAAGAGTGAAGAGCAAAAAGTAGAGACTTCTGACAGCTATTGATTTCTTAGGGAGAGGGAGAAAGAATAAACATCCTCTCAAAGTTAGTGGCATAGCAAAGGAAGTTGGGAGTTGCCTAGCATAGGCACGTCCAATTTCTTGATTGTTCACCAGATTTTCACTGAGTGCTTCTCCAGTCTGATACTAAGCTGGCATTGGTGGTACCAAAATGAAAAACCATGAACCCTGGTCTGGAATGAAAGAGCCAGTCCTCTAGTGAGGGAGGGCCTCTGAGCCACTGTGAGAAGTTCCTAGGAGAAGCAGGATCTGGGTCTGGTGAAGCTAGTCAGTAAAATGTGAATCACTGGCCATACCACAGTTCACAAAAGTGAGTTCATGCAAATTGAGCACATGGAGAAATCTAGTAAAGTTTTGAAAAGAAACAGGTGATGCCATTAAAAACAGACACACTCAATATCATGCAGAATATGTCGACAGAACTTCCAAAGGAGTACAATGGGGAGTAATTATTTTTGCTTCCCTTAAAAGATTTCAACAGAATTTCTTTGAAAATGGCTCTGTCTCAGTGCTCTTAAACATATGTTCATACATGACAAACTACTTGATTTAGAGCCAGATGGAAAGAGCCCCGACGAGGCGTTAGGATTCACTGCTAAACGATCATCAATCAGCCAAGAAGATAAAACATTTCTGGAAACACAATTTAAACCATTGGGGGCAATGGCAGTACAATGTCTGAAAATAAAACATTTCAAGTTTCAGTTAGTTGTTCTTTACTGAAAATAGCATTTTTTGAATAGGATACCCTTGGCTATGAGGAGACATTTGTAACAAAGTGGAAGAATTTTGAAAAAAAAAGTCATTACAGTTTTTTCTACTTTCAAATATATGACTCTTTATAGAATTCTTAATGTATTTAATAATCTCTCAAATATTATAACAGATATTTCTGATCTTGGGAATTTAAATTAGTCTTTCTATTTTAAGCTACTTTTCCTGTTTCCTGTGTCACTCCTTCATTTGTGAAGAAACAGATCAGAAACCCTGTCACTGCATGGGTTTCTCCACGTGGTCAAGCAGAGAGAGACTCAAAATAAAAGGAGGAAAAGCTTTGGTCCTGTTCCAGCTTTACCATTATCCAGATAGTTTAAAAAATTACACACGCTACTTTCCCTCTTAATGGGACTTTATATTTCCTAATGATCAAAGACAATTCTAAAATTGTATTAGTTCACTGTTTCAGATGCTATTTTTAGAGGATGGTGGATTGCTCAATTGCTAATATCTAAGTATAGAAGCCTTGCCAATCCAGTGGGTTCTCTGGGAAATCCAAATTGCAACGGACAAACTAACAGAGGTGGAGTTTTAAGAGGTTTTACTTTCTCTGGCATTTTGCCTGATTTCTTAGCTTCTCTCTGACTTCTTAGAAGCTATGTTTATTTTTCTTGCTGCCATAGAACGCTTATCATGAACACCTCCATTATTTCATGGAAAAAAATGTACCAAACACTTGTTATGATTTTCATCACCTTTCTGATGACTCTAGAACATTTGACCACATTTTCCAGACAACAGAGCTCTTCAAGGCACCAAACCTCTGTACTCTTCCCGTTTCTAGTTATTCTCTACAACCTTCTCCAGTCTTTAAAACCAATCTCAAATATCACTTCCTCTGCAAAGCTTGCCGGAGAACTTCCACTTTTGCATTCATGACATTGCACTGTAATTGTTTGTTTACACATCTGTTTCCTCAACTAGATTCAGAGCTCCCTGAGGTCGGAAATCTTGTTCAACATTGTAGCTTCCTGTTGGCTGTGGGGAAGTCCAGAGCCAGAAAGGTGGCCCACCCTAAGAAAGTATGTGACCCTTCAGGGAAGGAGTTTTCCGGTCTCTACATTTACTCCTTTTTCTTTCTCCTTTGGTTTTATCTAGCTTATCTAGTTCTAATTCCTGTTATCTACAGCATTGTTTACAACTTTGTTAGTCATCTGAAAAAAACAAAAAACAAAAAAAAAAAAAACAATAAAACTTAAACAACATGGAGCGTTTAAGAAGGAAAAATATTCATTCCTATAGCTAAAGCCAGCACTAGTACCTATAAACTAGAACCAAATAAATGTGTTTAATAAAAGACAGCATAAAGGTAATATCTGAATGTTACTGTGGACTGGGCACTGTTCTATGAATTTGAATATATTGACTTTGTTTAGTTTTAATTAAATGCTACATTTAATTAAACATTACATGTTCAGATATGAATGTTACCTCCAGTGTATCTATAAGAAGACTTGTCAGAGGAGCCGTGGTCAGACTGAGACTCAGAACGCTTAAATAATCAGCACAGGTCACACAGTTTGAAAGTGGCGAGTCAGTATTTGCACAAGGATAACACAGGAAGAAGCAAATTCATTTCTCAGTTGAATCATTCCTAGGATTTCATAGATGAAAGTTATTCAAGTAATGATATGGATTAGGGACAATTTTGGCTTCAGGCACAAGTTGGCATGTAGAATTGCTTTCCTTGAATTTATAAATCTGTATTTTGTGGGAATTTGTTTAGGAAAATATCACCTAAGTTCTTCTGGGTTCCCCTTATCTTCAGAAATTGGTACCAGGAGGCAGAGAACTCATGGTACACAGAATTTGGGTCTCTCTCCCATGGTAGATGTGCCCATAGCAGCATCTGAAACACTTGAAAAATAAGAAAAAAATATCTGTACAAATTCTCTAACCCTTAATTTAACATGGGCTGTGCAACATGAAAGATGTTCCTTCGATGATTTCTTGAGTCACTGAGTATTTTTAAAGGATGCTGGTTTCAAGTCCCTGGGTAAAGTCAGCCTTGCTGTGGAGGAAAGTCAAGAAGAAAGTTTCCTTCCTCTTTCTTGCCTTCTGGATTGGCTTTCTTGAGTAGTTCTTGTTTTTCACCAATCTTTTTCCATTTCTGAATTTGCACTCCAGTTTCAAGTCATCATCACTTAACAGACTCTGTACCTCAGTTTTCTTCTCTGTGAAATGATAATAATAGTAACTACACTGAAGAGAAAAACTGGAAGCACAAATTACTATGGGAGGGGTGCAGGGAGTGGAGGGGTACCTGAGGAAGTCATAGGATGAAATGCAGACATTAGTGGGGAAACTCATAAGATAAATATGAGTTAACCAAGTAATGGTTGGGTAAGTTGGGATATTTCAAGTAAAGATCATGACTTGAAGTAAACAAACATCATCTGATTTCAAAACTCAGATAGTCCAAGTAGCAAAGGAAAAAGTGACTTCTGTTCTGATGCAGATAGACATCCCCAGGGCAGGGGCTGTAGAGTACACAAGGGGGAAGAAAGGCTTACTTTCTCTTACTCATAACACTGACTCTCAGCTAGCAAGGAGATTGTCACCTCTAC
This sequence comes from Galemys pyrenaicus, assembly GCA_019455555.1. Classification (NCBI taxonomy): domain Eukaryota; kingdom Metazoa; phylum Chordata; class Mammalia; order Eulipotyphla; family Talpidae; genus Galemys; species Galemys pyrenaicus. The sequence goes on from JAGFMF010011861.1 coordinate 20,239,288, forward strand.
TGCATAGACATTCTGAATGTGCTACTGGTACATGATTATATTATGCAAATTTGAGTCATACTGTGGGCATTTACTATGATAATCATAGATACTAATCTATGTTTTTGTATATCTAATATTGTAATCAAAGAATGGTTGACTCCACCACCCCAGATAAAAAAGCAAAATGACCTGAGTCACACTTAGGTGGGGCGGTATTGTCTACCTTGTCACTATCCTGAGGAGAATTTCCTTGCTGTAAAATCGCAGTTGGAGACTTAGAAGTGATCTTAAGAGTGAGGAGTTTATACAAATCCTTCCCCAAAGCATGCCAAAGACCCTTGTGTAGGGTCAGAGAAAAGTTATCAGGCTTTTCCACCCTCCCACCATCGGTGTAATGATAGACACCTGCGGTTCTACACGCATGCCTGAGTGGGCATGCGCAAGTGGGTGCACCTGGACTGAGGCACGAGGTATATAAACTAGCATCAGGGGGATGCCGAGCAGCACGGGAGGAGAAGCCTAAGTGTGGTGGTGGCTAAGACAAGGAGACTACTTGAACCAGTGATGAACCTACCCAGTCTGGGATGGTTGCAAGACACCTTGTTATTCTAGGAAAGAGAAAGCAATGACTAAGGTGGAAGAATATTGGAGAACAATGGCAAAATCAAGGTATTTCACTATTTTTAAAAGCTAAATGTAGGGTTATTGAACTAGGCAAGAAACATCTTATAATTTAATTTTTGTTTTTATTTCTCCTTTCCTTCTTTCTCACTTTCCTCTTTAAGTTAGTATTTTCTAAGAAAAATTTTTGAGTGCCAAGTGTTCAAAGTGCATTGAGTGAAACTTTGTATAGAGAAAGTTACTTATGAGTTCTATCTACTACAGTAAAGATTGAAAAATTTTCCCTATTATAAATAGAAATTTTTATTGAGATTTAGTTTATATATTATACAATGTACCCATTTAAAGTATACTTCATGATATGTTGATTTTTAAAAACTGGTCATTTATATGTGCATATATATATAATATAAAATTGCCATTTTAAGTGTACATTTAATGAAGGGTTTTAAACTCATTTTTACTGGGAAACTCCATGGTTTACCTCTTTTTCATATATAAACCTGAAAAGAACAAATCAATTGAAAAGACCTGCTGAAAATGAACTCTTCTTTAAAAGATCGGCAAAGTCATTAACTGTTCTTAAGAAACTCCATTAGTACCCAGGAACTCTGTGATTCCCAGGGGCCTCATAAATCTCAGACTCTCTGAGCACCATTTTCCCAGAAATACCTCTCCTGAGTTGTTAGTACAAAGAGATAAGGTATGGTTTCTCAGAGGTTTCCCTCAGGCACATTGCCTAGCAAAGTTCTGTCTGTCAAGCATGTGTCCTCTTAGAGACAAGAATGGGGATAAGAAGGCAGTGCAGGAAGGACCTAATCTGAACTAGATGTGGGTTGTGGTGGGTGGAGCAAACATGTGGGTGGGAAGGGAGAGGAAACTGTAGTCCTTCCACAGGTCTGGAGCTTAAAGGAGACAACCTGGTCAAGGTTTGAGAGAGAACTGCTTGTTTAAAATTATAGCATGAATAAAACACTGTAATTATTTAAAAAAAATATAAATATTTTATGTATGCATGAAAATTATCATTTAAAGTAATTACAAATAATTTCAAATAAAAGGCTGTTGTTTCCAGCCTCCCAAGACAACCTTTGTCCCTTCTACTACCTGAACTGCTTCTCAAAACCACCTGGCTTCTTCTGTACTGGCCCGTCTGTGAAGAGACCTGGCTCTTTCCCTGTTCTCTCATAGGTGGCCTCGTTCTTGACTTCATTTATTTGGCTGAGGTAGGTCTGTTTGTTTCATTCACTTTCATGTAACCAGTGTCTGTTTTCCCCTGGTGGGATCATAGACTTTTCAATAGGTGCCTCCTCTAGCCTTATCTTGAGATCTCCCCATCCTGGCATGGTGCCATGTCTGTAATACCTGTGTTTTTTTCTGAACGGCGGCTTACATAAGAGTCACTTGGTGAGTTTCTTTAAAACATTTGTACCTGGTCCACATCACAGGAACTCTGACTTATTGGAACCTTGAGGCAGTTCTCTGGGCAATTCTGATGAGTGAACCCAGCAAAAATGTGCTTCTGTTACTCAAATTGCTGACTGCCACTGGCAGCTATTATCAGAGGCATCCAGGGTTAAGATTTACAGTAGTATAATTCTGAAGTTTTTGACTGAAAATAATAACAGCTGACTATTCCTGAGTACTTCCCAGGTGTTGTCTGAAGTGTTTAACATGTCATCTCCTGTAATTCCCACAACAAACCTGAGAGGAAGGCACCCTTATTATCTCCTTTATACAGCAAAGGAAATTGAAGTCTGTAAATATCCAGTAACTTACTAGCCCAGTGCCATGTATTATAGTTGGTAAGTGGCAGAACTATGCTCCAATCCAGGTCCAGCCCTCATAAGTTAGGAAATGGGGCTGGGACGACAGCTCCCAGCTGAGACCTTTAGGATGAGCACCAGCTTGGAAAGGCCCATAATATCACAAGTGTTATCGGGAGAGCGCTTAGCCATGCAGGCCTTGAAATGTTAACTTGTGCCTGTGATGGCGTTCTATCCAGGGAGGGAGGAAGGGTGAGAGAGAAACAGAAAGGAAGGGTGGGGAGGAGAGAGAAAGAGAGAATATGAGCTATATGAACTATACTATAAGGTAGATTGCAACCAGGGCTATAATATAGCTGGTTAGGAGAAAATTTTAGATTAAATTTCTGAGGATGCGCTTTTGTCCCATTGAGCTACTAAAACATAGAAGTACCAAAGGATACATATTGTGAAAATCTTTTTATTTAAAAATAAGTTTGTTTTGTAAGGTCTGATACTTCCTACTGTGGAGTAGCACTGAACTAGGAGGCCTTGAGGTTTCAGGAAACAATGCTTACCTCATACTTAGAGCAAACAACTGAGTCCTCCCAGTGCTATTGTAATTAGTCTGTTTACTCAGGACACTTGAGGAGGAGTTGACATGACTTCTAACTAAAGCCTTGTTCACTTAAGGGCTCTCTGAGAGAGATGTCAATCACTGCTTTGAAGATTGTATCAGCTGCTTGCAAAATGGCCATCAGCTGTCTGTATACACACACCACAAATCATATAACTTAAGTTTGAGGTATTTGCAAAAGTAAACCTTCGGAATGCTGAACGAGCCTGAAATCAGTATAGCCTCTGGTTCCTTCACCTTTCATATCAGCATAGTACATGATGCTCAAGAAAAATATTAATCATTTTTAGGTCTCATGACCTGTAACCACCTTTCTAAACTTCCCCTTTTTGGCATTTTTTTTTTGCTTTTACATTTAAAAAGTGCTGATGCTTAGTAGTTTTCCAAACTCTGTTACTAGAGAAAATACTTTAAAAACTATTTTTGCTACCAAAAGCAAGAAGAGAAAAAATATTTTGGTTATGGTATTTAATCAGTTGGAAGTCAGGGGTGGAAAAGAAATAATTCAGGATCTGTATTAAGTGTTCACCTACCAGGGATGGGGTAGCAGAAAATCAACATCAGTGTTTTTCAAAGTGTGGACCTCACATTATCAGGTTCAAAATCTCTTTAAACAAAGAAACAAAACTCAAGTGGAGACCACCTGGAAACAAGTCTGAGCATGTGTGGTGCATTTTTAGTCAGTTTCCCATGATGTGAGTAGCCACAGTTTTCCCCAGTGTCTGTGTTACCAGAGAGACTAGTAGCAGCTGAGCTAGGAGTCCTTCAGGGTCGGCTGCAGCAATGCCTCAGCTAGAACCATGAGTTAGATAAGGTGATCTTTGTATTTAGTGGTCATGTTGTTCCAGGGCAACCCTAATATAAAATGGGTTTTTTACACTGGGTTTTTCACCCGCGCGCTTAGAAGATTTAAAAGTCCCAACTCCAGGTACACGTGGTAAAAGTTATTAGCACGTTTTATTTTATGAAAGAAAGGGGAATAAAATAGTAATAACACCAAAGGAAAAAGAAAGGGATACAAATCCACAAATACTCTACCAGATCTAAGCAATGGCCCGTTGAGAGCTGGCTCCGAGTCGAATGAGATGGCTCCGAAGGAAGGGGTCTGGCTCCTCAGTAAGAGGAAAGACCCCAAGCTTACTTCTGGTTTTATAGCCAGCCTGGCTGCTTAACTCCACCCTTAGGTCCCAGTAATTTACTTTTTGATAATTATTTTATCGGATTAGTGGTTCTGGAACACTGATGGTCTGGGGTGGGGGTTGGAGTCCACACACCCATAATCCATTTAGGACCACCTGTCCCCCTAACAATGTCAGGGTGCCAGGTTTGCCATAACAATATACCACAGTTGTGGGAGCTGGACATTTAAAATCCAGGCAGGCTAGGTTCGCTCCATGGGAATGAGGGAGAATCTGCCCCAGAGCTCTTTTCTTGGTCATCGGCTTGTGTCTTTTCATGTCTTCTTCAGTTCATGTATATCTGTCTCTGTGTTCAAAGTTCTCATTTTCATGAGGACACCAGTCAGAATAGACCAGGGCCCACCAAGTGGCCTCACTTTAACCTGCTGCCCTGTGAAGATCCTCTCTTCATTAAATATTACAGTCCTGGGTATTGGGGCTTAGGACTCAATAGATGAGTTTTGGAGGAGCGTGGTGATCATACTGGTGATTTTATCTTAGATAATCTTAGATATTAGATAAGCCCCCAAAGCTCCTGTAGGTATGAGCAATAATTCTGAGGCTTTCCTGTAAGGAAGAGTCAAGTCAGAGACCTGGTTCTGTCCCTGATGTGCTGGGGAGGCGAGGGGTGTGTGTGTGTGTGTGTGTGGTGGGGAGGGGTATAGGCTGTCCTTAGCAGCTCTCAGTAGTGGACAGAGGCAACCTGCTGGGAGACTCACATTCCTCACTCAGTAGGGAAGAAGCCAGAAGAATAAGGCTTCCCCTTTGGGAAATTTCAGAGTGGCCTGGAGTGCAGCACACCATGGCCAAAGGCAAACAATCTTCCCGTAACAAAGCCAAGTCTAGCTCAGATCAGACGCTGTGGCAGGATAGGCAGACAGCAAGGTAAACTAATGAGCTATTTTCCCTGCCCAGGGGAGGGTCACAGGTCCCCTCCCACCTACCTCTGCCCTTTCAGCTCCACCTTAAACACACAGAACCAAGTAACACTTCCCTTGAGGAAAGCCTGGTCCTGGAGCCAAGGCCAGCTTTCACGTGCTTGCCCCGGATTTTAGCAGTAAGTCCGGGGTGTTCTCAGAGCGCTATTTACTCTACAGGCTTTTATCTGTGTTTAGAAACCATCTACTTGGCTTTCCTGCCAATTTCAGTGTAGGATAATTGAAATGTAAAATAAAAAGAAAGAAGCCAAGTGCCAAATCTGAATTTCTCATCTATAAAACAGAAAAGGAGAAAACACAGCATAATTTCTAAGCTAAAACACATTCTGTCTGATATAGAACAATCCTAAGATAGTTTTTAAAACAAGATGCAAGGGAGGAAATATCGTAATTACCAAGGAATTTTGTATAATTTGTAAGCTATAACTATATAAAAACTATGGTAACTTTGATTTCATTAACGCATAATTGCCTTTTTATTGCATTACATTGGAAACATACCAGTCTATGAAATATGGACAATTAATAAACATATAAACTTAAATTACAATGAGGTAAGAGCAGTTTTAAATCTATTTGAACTGTGACTTTTCAATTCCAAATTTTTACTTTAAAGTTTATTTAAAACTCCATCGAGCAGGACATTTCCCTCCCTCAAATAAGACCATACGACTTTTCTCAAGTCCGTTCTTCTTGAACTTCTTTTTCTAAATTGAATTCAGTGGTTTTGATCTCAGCTAGCCTCTGCACTGGTTCCAGCTTGATCCAGCTTGATCTACTATTTCATTTCTTAGTTCTTACTGTCCGTGTTGACATTGGGATTTTGTGTGTGTGTGTGTTTTCCTTTGTGTCTTGTTTTTATATTACTCATAGAAAGGGCAACTGACATGTATACTTCTAGTAGTCCTTTTTTGAACGTCATTCCTATTACTCTCTCCCAGTAATTTTCTATGACTCTGGATAGAAAAAGTCAACGAATGTTTGAAAACCATGGTGACAATACACTGCCTTGCTTGGACACTGATCTGAACTTATGACCCAAATGAACTTCATGTCTGTCTAAATTGTTCTGAATTTAATTACCATTTCACTAAGTCCTTGGAAAGTAACCAGCTAGAAACACATTTGGAGACACTCCTTTAGTGCCAGGTCACTTTTCACTTTCTCATGTACTTTATTAAATCTATTGAACAGCTATTCTCAAATTCCCTACTTAGTACCTGGGGACCAACATTTATAAATATTGATAGATGCTGTCTTCATTCTTTTTCAACAAACAGAATAAGACACATGAATAGAAAATTCTCAGAAAATTGTAAAAATATAGAATTAAGAAATTTTTAAAAATAATGTTTATGAGAATAAAGAATCTTTCCCAAGAGGTTGCCCAGGGACAATATAACTTCTGGGAAGTCACTGGTTACTGCCTCTGGTCTACTTCTAAGTCACTGCCTGGGAATCTTGGTGTGGAGTGTGGATCTCTACCAAATCCCCACTGCATGGATGGAGCAAGTATAGCAGAGTTGTTCAGATACTGGGGCTGGGATGCTAAGGCAATGTTATGTAGCATGTCATCTTGCTATGTATGTTCTCCTGAATCGCAAACTCTTGTGAACTCTCAAGCTCACAAGGAATTAAAGGGCTGACAGCACAGAATCTGCACAACCTGGGTTGACTCAGCAATAGAGGAGTTAGTGACCTATCACAGGCAACATGGAATCTCTGAGCGAAAAGTCGGCAGCTTTTGATGAGCTGTAAGGATGATCTCTTTTTGAAGGAACAAATATATTAAGAGGACATCAAGGTGGCAAAATAAAGGACTTGAACTTTCCATTTTTCCTGGCAAGATTTCTGAGGTGACAGGGTTGGATGAGATTCACTAAGTAGGTCTGGGAAGTCTCCATGCTGCTAGGCCTTGAGAGAGTTTTAAGTCACTTTTTAAGTTAGCCTAAAATTAAATTGAAATCATGTGTAATGCTATGGAGGGAATGGAATGTTTGTATCCCTCTGAGATTAATATGTTAAAAACGAAGTCCCCAAAATGATGGCAATGAGGTGGAGCTTTGGGAGGTAATTAAGTCACAAGTGTGGAACAATCTTGAATGGGTTTAGTGTCTTTTTAAGAGGAGAGCTTGCTTCCTCTTTTTGCTCTTTGCCTTATGTAGGTATTTTTGAGAGGAGAGCCATCTATAAGCTAGGAAGATCGTACTTATCACACTGGATCTGCTGCATTTTGCTTTTGAATTTCCCAATCCTGAGGATAGCTAGAAACAAAGTTTTGTTGTTTAAAACCTCCAGGACTATGTTATTTTTGCTATCGCAACTTGAAATGATTTGGACATAGGGTATGCCCAGAACCCTGTGGGAGAATGTTAAGTTAAAATTTGTGATTTTTAAGAAAGGATGAAAAATTCCCTTACTATCACTGAGGACAACATGAGCGTGAATTAGTACTAAAATTGGAATAAAAACAAAACCAAGGAAACCCTGATTTAAAATCTGTCCTGCTTATTGTCTTCGTATGATCCCCTTACCTTCCAAAAAAGGTCCTAACTTAAGCTACCAAGAAATTTACACTCCGAAAACCTTCCATTGGATTAATAGTTTTGTCACCGTTTGTGAGTTAATGATATAGATGCACTACAAAGTTCACACCCTCTACATTACATATAAACTATAACACCAAGAATGCCAAAAAAATGTATTATGAAATGAGTTGCAAAACTCAATTGTTATTACTTTATGGTATTATTTGATGTCCTTGAAGTAAATGCTAAACGTTAGTTTAAAATTCTCACAGCTGTTTACAATTGAGATTAAAGTCATAGACTGTAGATGAATGAACAGAATTACTGAGACATTCAAAGATGTATTACTAAGAACAATTTTAAGGCAAATGTGTCAGTTTTTATAGCTGTTAATCTCTGAGCAAAATGTTTTGAATATTTTTACAATTATTATATTCTTAATTTAAGGAGACCTTAGTAGATAGGATTGTTATTTTTATTTGTAAATCTATTTGAAATTTATGTGATTAATAGATAAGCCTTTTTGTATCTTTTACTTAAAACAGCCCCTTCATAGATGTTTCTTAAAAAACTAAATAGGATACTGTTTATCACAAAACTTTCTTATTTTCTTTGTATGAGTCAGGTTCCATACTGGGCAGAGTTTAGTAAAAGGCAAAAGATTTATGTGATTTGAAGAGAAACCACAATATTATATTGGGAAGAGTTTAGGAAATGAAGCTTGGGGATTCAAATGACACAAAAGTTGTAGGAATTAAGTGCTGAAGGCATTCTTACTTACAGAATTGTCTCCTGTGAACTAAATGTAAAAGTAGATGTTTTCGTTTGCAAATATAGATATATTTGTGCACACATTTGAAATTATATGTGTTATTCCTTTTGTAATTAGCTTTTCTGATTTCTCTCCACACTTGTGTTCTAGACATGATCGTATATTTGTTTTCTGGGGATTCTATGGCGTAGACAGCATGTAAGAATTGAGGAGGAAGAAAATTGGGGGTGAATTTAGGGATGGATGCTTGGGATAAGTCAATTGTGTCTGATATATTTGGAATTCCTCAGATACACAAAATCAAACTACCCACATTAATATTAATACCTTCTTTAGGGGCCATAGTGTTATCAGTCTTTGTTTCTCAGCCTAGTCTAGTAGGAAGCCTTTCCTGACAAGGTTAACACCTTGAAAAGAACTCTTTTTTCATCTCCTTAGCATTTATAAATAGTTTCAAGTTGGATTTTGTTTTTCTACATTGTCATTTTTCCATTTTCACAGTGTGATTTTGTCCTCACTACCTTCCCGAAATTGTTACAGGCCATCAACATTCTTGTCACCACATCCAATAAACACTTGTCAGTTTCCTGTCTGTTCACAAGTCATCAGTGTTGTTGATGATTCACTCAACTCCCCCAACTCCTCTATTAACATTCAGTGTTTGTTTACCTCTTAAGCCCATGGGTAATCACTTTCCTCAAGCCTGCCATGTTGGGTTGCCTCGCAACCTGCTCTGCTCTCAAACTGTGCTGTTTTGCTTAGTGACAGGACCCACACACCCATGATGATCTTGTCTTATAGATAAGGCAGTTTGACACCTGGATCTAAGACTTGTCTTTGTTACTTGGTGAAAACTAGAGTTAGACTTCTAAATTTCTTCACCTGAAGTTAAGGTAATAATAAATCATTGGGTTATTATAGGGTAAATGGGATCATGAGGTGCAACTAGAATACTATATGGTACATAGAAAATATTTAATAAGTGTTAAGGTCTTAATTTTTTCCTAACTGCCTTAGCCAGAAATTTGAATTCATCCTAGACTTTCTCTATCTTTAAACCATAACATAACCGTTTGTTAAATGCTATTGACAATCTAAAAGTTTCTAAAATTCATTACTTCCATTTATTCTAATGGCTTCATCATTTATTGATTGGATCATCACAACAGTCTCCCTGATCTATGTGAACCAACTTCCATGATACAGCTAAAATAAAGTTTTAAAAATGCAAATCTTATCTTTACAGGAACTAAATTAAGTCATTCAGGGGTTTCCTGCAGAGTTCACAGTCCTCTCTGTGGTATGTTGTGTGGCATTCGAGGCTCTCTGCTCTCTTCACAGTTACCTTCGGCGTCTCCTCACCACAAATCACAGCTGGATTTTCTTAAATTTCTTACTTTCTCTACCCTCTGTTTGTCATCCTCAGAGTCTTCTTTCCAGTCTCTTCCTCTGATTGTTGTGGTTAGCCCTCAGGCTTCCTTCAAAGTCCACTCAGGCCTCATCAACTCTACCAAAGCATCCTGATGAAACAGCCTGGTTTAAGGGTCCTTTATTTTCTGTGTATTTCCCAGTATCAAGTGCAATAACAAGGTGGGTATAGCAAGAATTATTATCTTTCTTCATTGATTTAACATACAACTTTCCCACTAGTCTGAAAACTGGAAAGATGCTATATTTTCTAGATATAATATATGCCTTATATATACTATGTCACGATATGTAATATTGAGTGAATGGAATTGAGTTAATTCACTGGAATGAGACGATTGTTGAGTAAATGAGTGAATAGATGTATGATTAGATTAATGAGTGACCTGAAGGCTTTAGAATGGGTTGGACAATCAGGCCTTAAGATCTTTTCATAGCTTGTATTTATCTCCTCTATTCCACTGCCTTACTTTTGCTTCCTCTCCTAGAGTAAATATTCAATCTCTGATTTGTTTTAGAACACCATACATGTTTCTATATTAACACTTAATTGTATATTTCTGGCATATGAGTGAAATAAATCAATACAGTGTCATTTCTCAGTAGAGTCTAGGGTCTAGACTTGTTAGTAACTTCTAGGACCATGGCATGACTTGCCAACTATGTTTCATAGCTATATTATTAACCCTACTTAAAGATGCAAAAATCTACTTAGAGAGGTAAACTGATTTGCTCAAGCTTATTCACTTTTGCAGTGGCAGAACTAAAATTCAATTTCTAAGTGCCATGCTATTCTATACCTCTCTGAGAGAAAAAAATAAACTAGAAAAATAATCACATTGTAATCATTTCAATTTTTATTCATGTAACTGCTGGATCTAAATTAATTATAGTCTTATTTTTTATCCTTTATTGATATATGCAATTATTAGTCATTTTAGACTAATATTTCTTTTAATAATGGCAAGTCAATATGATTCACTTCCTTTTTGATTATGATCATGAAAAGAAAGAAAATAGATTACAAAGTTTTATTTATATTTTGTTGGTTTATAGGCTATTTCCTATAATTATCCACAATAATAAATGAAGTGTTTACTATTATTTCTGAAATAGTTATATTTAAGAACTCTGATTGGCACTGGAAGAAAACCCAAATATATCAAGGTAAAATTGTTTCACTTGAGTTAATAAATCAATCATTTTTTTCCTTCTTTCCCCCCCTCTCTTCTCCTCTTTGTCCCTTTCTTCCTTTTTTTAGCGTTTTGTTTCAAATAAACTTTTCTACCAGATTGAAGGGAGGCTTCTAGGTGAAGGCCTTGTTTGGGTCGGAATGGTCACACCGGGACAAATTCCCACCTTATCTCTCATGTCCTTTGTGTACTCTAGACAAAAAAAAAAGGGAAAAAACTACAACAAACCCCAAAACAGATGGAGAGCCTAAGAACACAGTGTAGTTAGAAATACTTGCCTCATATAATCACAATCTATTATTTATTGTTGTTCTAGATAAAAGGTGCTAAAACCCTACAGAATGGAAGATATAAGTCCTCAAACATACCAGTTTTTTTTTTCATCATCATACTATGTACTGCTGAGATCTGTATAAGGACTCTTCTCTACTTTGTAAACTCCTGTTTATCATTAAAGTCTTTTTTTTTTTTTAAAGATTTATTTATTTATGCATACAAGCACTGGGGTACAGGCCAGAGGTACGGGGGCCGGGTGAGAGGATTCACCACAGACAGAGCAGGGAGCAGAACAGGCAGATCAACGGAAGTACACTGCTGAGGGGAGCAGCGGGCACAGCAGGAGAGGTCT
>JAGFMF010011861.1:20252876-20295336 GCA_019455555.1 Galemys pyrenaicus
GTCCCCTCCCTGGCTGGCAGCAGGGATCGAACTCGTGCTGCAGTGGCTGCGGTTTGCTTCATAGTGCGTTGCTCAACCCACTGCGCCACCAGGGAGGCCAGGGTGTCAATTTAAAGGTAATGGGCCAACTGGCATAATTTTGTGAGGTAACATGTAGAAACTAGGAAGAGCAGAAATGAGAAATAAAGTTAATGGAGGACGGAATAGTGTACCTTAGAGATTCTCTAATCTCTGGAGCAAAACACAGAAAAGTAACATGGAAGAGTGAGGAGAGACCTTGAGACCACACATGTTGTATACACTAGGTAATCATCTAACCATTGAGTCCCATTTATTACATCAGTAAAATGATGGCACTAATTTTCATCTTTTTGTTTTCTGAAACGATCAGAGGAGGTGTACCTAAAGCATCTGGTACTTTCCAGTTACTGAGTCCTCAGCCTTGACTGTGAGTGAGGAGGGAAATATCAAGCTGCTAAACCCAACAGAGGTCTCAGGATAAATGAAACTTTCTACTTCCATAGTCTCTGGTCACCTCCTCTGATCCAGGGTTACTTTAAAAGAAATAGAATGGAAAAATCAGGTGAAGCATTCTTTTTTTTTTTAAAGATTTATCTATTCATGCACACAAGAGCTGGGGTACAGGCCAGAGGTGCGGGGGGGTGCGAGGACTCACCACAGAGAGTGGGGAGCAGAACAGGCAGATCAACAGAAGTACACTGCTGAGGGGAGCAGCGGGCACAGCAGGAGAGGTCTGCCACGCCATGTTGGTCCCCTCCCTGACCGGCAGCAGGGATCGAACTCATGCTGCCAGTGGCTGCGGTTCGCCTCACAGTGTGTTGCTTAACCCACTGCGCCACCAGGGAGGCCCTGAAGCATTCTTGATGTATGAAGGGTGTCCAAAGGTTTGTATTTATATTTGTTATTGATGACTAGTCAGAGGATTGGTTCTGATTGGGTCCTCCTGACCTCAATCTCTGATCAATGCTTGGCTTTAATTTGGGGAGGAAAGATGGAAAATATAGAGTCCCAGAGAAAGCATTATACCAGGATATACCTGCTCTGCTCTTAGAGAGTCAGTGCCTACTTTCCTATGGAATGAGAGACACTAGATTGTTTCAACTAATTTGGAGAAGCCAAGTAGTTTGGTGTGATTTCCTCTGTGTGCAAGAATGACCATGATACTTAGGTCATGAGTATTTAATCAGGTGTATTGCACATATATTGCTTAAGAGTGAGTTGGTACTTTCACCAAATGGCAATAATTATACAGAATAGTATGAATGATAATGTGAAATTCAGTTGCTATTGCTTTTACTTAGTGGTGTTCTTTCTTGGGAAGAAATTTAATTTGCTTCGACCTAATTGAGGGCACTTGATTGAGGTACTTGATTGTAGATGGACTTCATGCTTGGCACGGAGCATATGGAAATGGCAAAAGAAAAATTGGTAGTAGATGGTAAGTACAGCAGACATATGCATGCTTCAGGAAACATTAGGAAGATGTCTTACAGCTTTTTCATTAGTCATTCTTTCTAACTGCTGGCTAAATATAGAAAGAGGAAATAAATATTGGTAAATAAGAAACATTCTTGATTTTTGAGAAACAAATGTTTGCTTGATTCTTGCTTGCATTTCTAGAACCACCTGCCAGGCTATGTATTGGGGTTTTTATAGGAAGAATCTTATGTGGGAGAAACAGTAAAATGAAAACATTTTATGATGAAAATTCAGCATAGTTCTAATTTACACTTTTGCATTCAGTACTTGCAGGTACCTTTTCCCTAAACAAACAGGTTCTTTGACCTATTATTGTACCCTGATTCACTTCCCATTCTCCTTCGATTTCACAGATTGGAAAACTAAATGTTTGTTTTTCATTGTCTTTTTGGCATAAGATGACTCTTAAATTAACAATCTCTCATCTAACAGAATTTACTTACATAAGGAAAATATCATTAAGGCATAGTTACTAGAATAAGCATGCTGAATACAATATGGAGAGAAAAAAAAACAATATGGAGAGATATAAGTTTTAAGATCTTAACTTGGCTATTCACTTTGTGATCTTGGGAAATTGAGTTTTCTTCTCTGAACCTTGTTTTTCTTCCATGAAATGGAGTAATACTTCATAGTGATTGTAAGACTAAGGAAGACAATGCCACACAGTCAGAACTGCTTTTAGATTCTAATTGTAAAACTTTTGAATCTTTTTCTTCTAATGTACACGGACAATTGTTTTTTACCCTCAGCACTTAGGATTGGGCAGATGTATGGTAGGTCTACAGAAATGTGTGTTGAAGGAGTTGCTGCTGTTTTCACAGGTGCTTGTTTTAGGCAAGACTCATTCATCTTTGACCTCTCCCGGGACCAACATTGCACTTACTCAGATGGTCCTCACAGATCCCGACACTGCCAGCATACAGCATTTATTTTCTCTGGGTTCCAGAAGATAAGTGGGGACCATGCCCACAGTGTGCTCTGCTTTTGAGGGAAGCAAAGTAAGTTGTATCATACGTATTTGTCCATACTTTATAACTACATCAGTGAACAGAGAGGTCTGTAAACGTCTCTAAAGGCATGGAAATCTCCACAAACATTCATAATGAAAGAATCATGCATGACTCTGGGAATAATAAATAATCCCAAAGAGATCACAGATGTTCTATCATAAGTACTTCAATAAACTTTATAAAACTGTTTCCAGAATAAAAGCATATCCTCTAACAGCAGTAATTAGGATCTGTAATAAAACCAAACAAAGCATTGGAAGAGATCATTTATTGTGGATAAATACACCAGCTACACTTGCCCAGCTGCAGATTCTTCAGCTTTGTTAAAGACCTGAGTCAGAGTTCTGGCTCAGGAGAACACTGTGCTGAGTCCTTAAACCAGACCCTCCCTGTGCAGCGCACCTAATCACTTGTGTCCATGTTGGCCTGAAACCCAGGGTCATGGAAGAGAGATGTGGATTCCAATGATCATTCTGCCTCTAATGTATAAGTGAAGAAATGTAACCAGTTAATATCCGCGTGCCTCCATTTCCTAAACTCTACATGAGTATTTTTATCAGTTTGCCCTACCTGCCTCTCAGGGTGACTGTGAGAATTAAATGAGGGAGTATAAGAAAATGCTGGAAAAAAACATATAAGTCATTTTATTCAAAATCTTTTTTTTTTTCCTTCTTTTTTTTTTTTATTAGTTATATTTGACATCATTTGTAGATTCAAAATCTTTTTAATAGAGTGAGTGAATATAACAACTGCCAATTATTAGTCTATGCTATTTCTTTCACTGTCTTCACTAAAGATAAGCCACTGTCATGCCTTAAAATATAATGGATGTTTCTCCTAACATCCATGTTGTTTTAGTCTTATACTTGTAACTCTACCAGGAAAATCACTGCCACTGGTTCATCCTTGTGAAAAACTGGAGTTTTGATTATTGAAAACCATGGCAATAATGTTTGTTTAGTTCTTTTCAGTAAATTTTTGTTTTAAATTTCCAGTCTCTTAACAAAAGAACATATCTGTCTCTTTCATGACTTTGTCTTCATTTTCTAGCATAGTTCTGGACACACAGCTGTGCTTAATATTTGTTAAATAAATGAACAAACTCTTATCGAGTGACCCTGTTCTGTAGGAGAATTTTTAAGTGTCCTGACAGTTTCTTTGAAAAATTATCAATTAGGAAGAAAAAATGCTTTGAGTAGATGTCATCAGTCATCAGGTGAATACTTAGATTTTTAGGTTCTGCAGGCACAGCAAGTTGGAGGGATGCTGTCTGAGCACAGGCTCCATGGTGGGCAGAGCCAGGGAAGTCCCCTGGCATATGGCTCAAAGGCAAAGTTGTTTGGGGACATACGAGATCACAAAAGTTATTTTTTCCTTATAAGTGAATTACATTTTCACAAAGGTTTAAGAAATATAGCTGTGCATTAAATGGAGCATTTACACTGTATGGTTTTTCAATTATTAAATATTCAAATACCTCTTATTTATTAGGAGTTGGGCTATATGTTCAAGGTGAAAGGTGACATAAAAAGACACATCCTACCATTTGGGGTCTTATTATAAATTAATGATACAGACAAATGAAGAAGCAAGATGACTTAGTGACAAGGACCATAATATGTAATAGGGTCAATTTACAGAAATTAGACTAGGAAAAAAAGATTAAAATAGGCTTTTTAAAGAAGATTCAGTCTAAGCAGATAAAAAGATCCCTAGGTAGCATGAAATCTACAAACAGATTTGGTCCACGGATGGAGGCAGGGGGATGGCACAAGATTATTCAAATAGAAGTCATTTGGGGTAGGTCATGCAGGTAGGCTTTGAAGGCAATGTTTAAAGGTTTGGACTTCATAAGACCAGGGGCAAGCTTTTGTAGGAATTTAAGCAGGGGAGTGACAAGACTAAATTAATTTTTTATTCCTATTTGTGATGTCACCTTTACTTCTAAATTGTTTTTTAGAGATTCTCTAAAGCAAAATTGATAAAGAATTGGAGTGGAAGCTGAAGAGAAGGTGACTGTAGTCATTCTGAAGAAGAGGAGGTGGTTGGAGCTGGGTTAGTGTTAATGGGGAGAAATAGAGGAATATGAGATTTTTAAGGAGTAGAATATAAGGGTCATCACAAATTCAGGTCAGGGTTCAAGTCCAGGGATCTAAGAATAGTGTAAGAGGACACCGTATAAAAACTCCAAAAATCTACCTAGATGGATTTTGAGGACAGAGCCCATGTAAGGTTGGCTTCATGGTCTTCAACATGTGCAGTCACACAGCCTCCCTTACTTAGAATGTGCTTCATTTAATGCTCTTTTGTTGCCATTTTGAAATTCTTAATAATTTTTGAAAAGGGGCCTGAGTTTTTCATCTTGTACCAGGCCTCAGGATTTATATCACCAGTCTGGAAAGTACATGGGTTTAAAATGTAATAATTGACTCATGAAAGTTAATTGAATGAAAGATTTCTGTTTGTAGTATATACCAGCAGTTGGGCAGGAAGCAAACAGAAAGTTGCAGGTTCTACAGGCACCTCAACAGTACCTCGGTCTCCTGTATTCTGTTGGGTGAGGATAGAAGGAATGACTGGAGGCGTGTACTAACAGCTGGAACCAAGCAGATGTGGGTTGGACTTTCCTATCCATTCAGCTAATTCAGCTTCTTCGGTTGACTCTTCAATTAGTTTTAGACACCAATCTCCGTTCAATACTCATTTAGATTATGTAGCAGTGATTTCTTTTTGCTACTGTGTTGACTCCTAATTTTGTTTAGAGGTTATTTAGATCATCCCTGAATCCTTGATTTTCTTTTGTCTTCTTTTCCTTGCTAAGCATTCTTTCACTGCTTTCAATTGTCATGCTGTATAATTATTTTTAGATCAAGTATATTTCACTGCTTCAATTGCTAAGAGCAAATTATATATTGCATGTCCTGTAAGTCTCTTATTAGATTTAGGTGTTATAGAATTATTTTTAGGCAAAATTAAAGAACTCCTTCTTCATTTTAACTCTTGAGTTTTTCTCTTTTATATCTTGCTCTTACCAAGTCCTTTCTACTTCAAACGGCTGATGGCCAGTCACTGGTTAAACATGGTGTTTTAGTTCATTTGATTTGTTATAACAGAGATCCCATAGACTAATAAGCAAAAGAAATTTGTTTTCCACAGATCTGGAGGCTGGGATGACCAAGATCTAGGTGCCAGGAGATATTGCTATCTGGTGAGAACCTGCTTTCTGGTTCTCATTCTTGCTATGTCTTCACAGGTAGTGACAAGGGCACTTTTTGAGGTTCCTTTCATAAGGGTACTGATCCATGCATGAGGCAGAACCCTCATGACTAGACCAACTCCACAATAAAATGAAATCACATTGTGGGGTAGATTGCATTAATTTAGAGAGAACACAAACATTCGGTCCATTGTACATGGCAAGTGAAGAAGACAAATAATGTCATCATCACACCTTTGAAACCAGGAAGGCAAAGGCCCAAAGCAGAAAGAGCAAGGATTTTGGGAGTCCCTAAAACCTTGGTTTGAATTCTGGTTCTGACAGAATGAGCTATGTAAATCTGGGCCAGTTATTTAATATCCATGACTCTCAGTCTTTTCATTTTCAAAAGAGGAGTAATAATACCTATCTTTCAGGGTGATCAAAAAGAATAATTAGGTTAATATATAAAAATGCCCAATGCACGCTAGAAATTCATTAAATGGGAGCTACTATGCAAAATATATTCTGCATTTTCTTCTGAAAACTTCTATAAGTCAGTGAAATATTATTATTGTATAAATATACAATATTTTACTGAATATTTTTGTATTGTATCTTTACACAATAAGAATATTTCACTGTAAGTGAACAAGAATATTCTATTTATATCTATTTACCTACTTATTAGCTATACAAATAATTTAATTTCCAATTTTACTGTTTTCTCATCCTTCTTAATAAAAGGTCACTATATTTTGACTTTGAGTTTTTGAGGTCCATCAATTATTAATAATAATAATTCCTACTGTATATAGACATTTTTTATTAAGTTGAAAACATCATAACTCTTCACCCTTAAAAACTTTAGCATCACTCAAGTGTAAGAACACTTTTCAACATACACTATTTCATGCTTAAGAACTCAATAATAAAAAACTTTCTTGCAAGGAGAAATGTTGCATTATCTTTGTTCATTCTTAACACATCAGCAAAGACAAGTCATTTAGAATTCTTGTCAGCCCTGGTATTAGTTCCACTTCAGTAAAAGGTTCTCTGAGAAAGAGGGCAGCACACTTCCTAGAAGTCCTACTTCACAGCCTCTGTGGAGTAGTGAAGCCAATTTTTAACATTCAAGTTTATTACTTTGATTCTTGTATGTGTAGGTTACTCTTCCTTCAGACGGATTTTCTTTATCTTCAGGATTTCTTCCGAGCGCATCAGGACCTTCCTCTTTCATCCCCGACACTCACACCTTTCTCATCTGCTGGAGGGATTCCACTCCAGACTCAAACTTCACCTTGTTTGTGAACATCCATGAAGACATCAAGTCACACTTATGTCAGCCTTCTCGGAATTGTCTCTTTATCTCTTTCTGCATCAATTTATAGAGCATTGTCTTGCCTGTTGTTCTCAAATAGTTTTATATGATTTTTTATGAAACAAGATTTGGTCTCCATATGAGCAAGGACTTAGAGAGCACAATAGGTCATGACAAATATTTATTTTTATTATGAGTTGAATTTTTATTAGCCTAAATTCTAATGGTGCTCCTGATACAGTGAACATAAAGTATATGAGCAGTCATAATTATTCACATACTTTTGACAGAAGTGATTGTTACCTAGAGCAATAGTTCTGGCTAAATTCTGGTGGTTAATCTGAGAGAAATAGAGGATTAAAAATGTGAGGCGACCCTTGTTCCCCTGCCCCAAGCAGAAAGACAGAGGGGGACAAGATCATGGATTTTCTCCCCCTCTGAAGCCTTGGGTGGTTGCTCTATGGGAAACATAAACGGTTGGGGCTGAAGAGCCTCTCTGATGGAACCTGGGCTCAGGTGTAAGGCAAGATGGGAAGACAGAGCCTGATTGATAAAACTTCTTTTTTGTATTCATGTATAATTCAGATAACAAATTTTATGTATTAAATTATAGTTCAGGAACATTTAGTATGTAGCTATCCCCTAGATCTAGTTTTAAAATATTTTCATTATGCAAAAGAAAAGTTCTCTACCTTTTAGAGTCATTCCTTTCGCCATGTTCTCCTCTATCACCTGCCATTGGCAATCACTAATCTCCATTCTGTTCTAGGGACTTGCCTACTCTTGAGTGATATTCACAGATTCATGTAATATGTAACCCTTTTGTGTATGTCTTTGTTTCTTTAACATACTATTTTTAAGTTCATCCATGTTGAAGGAAGTGTCAGTACTTCATTCTTTTTTATGGCTGAATTAGATGTTATCATATCTCATTTTGTTTATTTATTCATCAGTGAATGGACCTTTGCATTATTTCTATCTTTGGAAATTTTGCATAGTGCTGTAATGGACAGATATTCAAGTTTTGTTTGAATATCTATTTTTTGTTCTTTTGGCTATATGTTGTAGAGGAGGAAAATTTTTTCTTTATGCTTTTAGGTTCTTTGGCTTCTCTAAATGACTAAAGTGACATATGACAAATTAACAGGAGAAAAACAATTTAATTTTGAAAGTACAGACACCAAACATAGACATTAGGAGTTCCAGACACACTCATGCCAAAACATGTTAATATGCCATCTTGGACCAAGGAATGGGATACAGGCCTGAGGCTTCAGAATGAGGAACACGATTCATGGGATAATAAGAAGAGCAGATGGTTGGTAATTACATGTTTATCCATCATACAGATAGACTAATTTTTTTTCTTTGATAATAATGCTCATTCTTGGCAAAGCCCTCTATTTAAATAATTTTAAGTAGTGGCAGAGTAAAATCTTGTTCTTGAGTCTGCCAGATCTAAACCATCTCTAGTTCAATATAATCTATTCAATACATGCCCAAATGTCCAATTTTGAGGAGGCATGTTCTGAACTCCTTAGTAGCCATAAATGGAATTGGCACATAAATATTTATTAATTGATGGTTTTATTTATAGTTGTGTGTGTCTCTGAGAAATAATGACTTTGTTCTGAGTCAGTGCCTTTTACTCAATGGCCCACAGGCTTTTCAATTAAAAAAAATCTTTTTATAACTAACACACTATCAGTTGTACCTGTAGTTGCTTTACACTAGTGGCTTGTCTTTGTCAAAGGTACTGATTTATCATGTGAGTCAACATCAGCAGAGGCCTCTTCAAAGCCACTGCGTGTCAGCTACGATAGCATTGTAAAGATTGTTGTATGAGCAGAATAACTCAGATGTTTAAGTAACTGGAATAAGTGAATCATCATATAGTTTGTTTTGTTATTTCAAATGTATTACTGTTTGACTTTTAGAGACATTATTATTCCTCCGACTGCTTTGGGAATTCATATCATTTAAAGTATGAGTTGATATTTTAAATGATTCAATTGGCCTATATTATATCCACTAAAACAATAAATTTCCTTGAAAATCCTTACATATTTTCCACAATGAGATATTTGTTTAGTTCAGTTCTTAAAACTTTTAATCAGACTTGTTTTCCCTTTTTATGGAAAGTAGGATCATTTCAGATAATTTGTATTTATTTTTAAATGCCAAGTAAGTAAACTTTCATTCTTCCTAACTAGAACATTTGTTTAGTAATAAAATGATTCCATTTGACTGCAAATTTCTGGTTAAAATAATAGCACAAGATTCTTTTTTATCTTTTATCTTGGTATGACTATAAAATGTGCTCTTGAAGGGAGACTGTTGCTATTCTATAACCTATGATGTTCTTCTGGTTGATGTATTTTCAGAATTCACAAGTCAATTCATTCCATGCTCTCAGTGGTGGTTTTCAGGAAATACCTGTCCTCCTGTTCACATAGCAGTGCTGCGGCAGGTAGACACTTTCCGTCCCCAGGTGACTACTTAGTCATTCTTGCTGTAGATTTTTTTCAGTTCTTGCTTTCTCTCTCTATTGAGGAAGTTGGCTATGTGCTCTCACATGAACTTTATATTTAAGTATATACATCACATTTTGTTTTTTTCCATATATCCACATAATCATTTTCTTCATTTTCTATCTTGCATTTTAACTTGTAGTAATCTACTGTCTAGGATTTTTTTTTTCAGTTAACTTCAGGGTAATGGTAATGAAAGTACAGGGAGTTCTTGGAATCCATTCTAAGGTATTCTTTGTTTAGTCAATATTTACAAATCACCTTCTTTGTTTTTCCTATGTAAACAGAACAACAGAGAGACAGTGAAATATTGAGAGTGGTAAAATGGTGAGCAAGTATGAAATTTAGCTACAGCCTTGTAACACAAATTGAGTACTGAATTAAATCGTAAGTTTAAACCTCAAAAGTATTATAATAGAACAAAATGTACCTATCTGTGTGGCATTGTTGAGCCAACAGTCTTTTTACTATTAGCAATACAGCATGAAAGAATGTTTCTGCTATGCTTTTCAATCTCTTACTTTCAAACTCATTGCTGATAGATTACAGTAGGATAGTCATGCAGATTATATAAATTTTTTATTATTTGTAAACTAGATTCTAAGTGCACAATGTGCTAGATAATTATGAACAAAGATAAATTAACAGCCCCAAAGCTGCAAAAATGAATAAAGAGAAAAAATTTGCTCTGACTTGCTGTGATGAGAGAAGTATAATATCTCTGGCTACCTAAGAGAACAGAACTCACTAAAAAGTACAGCTTCAAAGTGTGGCATAAAGAAAGGCAAGTAGATCAAGAAGCAGTAACATTTTGGTTCCACTCTTCAAAAGTTGTGGGACCACAAACAAGTGACTTTATTGGTCCATATTAGTTTTTTATTGCTGCTATAACAAATTGCCACAAACTTAGTGGCTTAGACAATGCAAATTTATTGTCTTACAGTTTTGGAGGACAGGATCCTGACTGGGCTAAAAATAAGGTATTGGCGGATGTGTATGTTCCTTCTGGAAGCTCTAGGAAAGAATCTTTTTCTGTGTCTTTTCCACTTTCTAGAGCTACCTGCATTTTTTTTTTCTCATGGTTTGTCCCTTCATCTTCAAAGCCAGCAACCTTCTTCCTCAATTACATTTCTCTCTAATCCAACCAGAAAAGTTTCTTTGTATTTAGGAATCCAGGTGATTAGATTGGACTAGCCCAGGTAATCCAGGATAATCTCCCATCTGAAGATCTGAAACTTAAACATTCTGCAAAGTTCTTTTAACCATATAAAGTAGCACATTCACTTTACAAATGTACTAAACATTCAGGTTTTGTACATTGGCTTGTGAATATCTTGGGGTGGAGGGTCATTGTTCTACCTTCCATACTACCCTAACTATAGTTACCACATCTGAAAACTGCCTGTTTTTTTTTTTTTAAGCACATGCTACATAGGACCATGTCAAAACCATGTCTGGATAGAACGTGATAAGTGGTTAAGATGATGGGGAGGAGAAGGATGAAGAAAACCATATAGACAGACTATTGTCAAATGGGGAGAGAGGCTAGGTAAGGAAAAATCCAAAATTAATTGACTAAGAGTAAAAACATATGAAAAGAAGAACAATCCATAGGCTATTAAGGGACTATGGTGATGGTGCATGGGTGAATTGGTGGTGGAAATTCCGTGGGGACCACACCTAGAAAAGAAAGCAAACATTGTAAGAAAAATAAGCAAAAAATTAAAAATAATAATAAAAACCAAAGCTGTATTCTAAAAACTGAAATTAGAATTCAGAATGCTTTTACTTGATAAGAGACAATGAGGAATTCTGATCTCTTTAATCTTTTTTTCCCTGAAAAGAATATAAAACAATTTAAGAAGATAAATATAAAGAATCATTCTATTAGAAATATTTATGATTTCAAAACAAGCAGATCATTTTCAGGATGTGGTTCAAAGAAGAGACTATCTTCAGATATCTGAGACAGACAAACAAGAAAACAGAAGAAAGAAGAATTAATTTTGATGCACTAAGAATGATCACCCCCCCCTAAAAAAAAGACAGTATCTACATGTATGTCTTGTGTCCATTCATTAATTCAACAGGTATTTGAGGTTGTACTTTTTGCTGAGTTCTGTTCCAGAATATAGGTTATGGCCATGAGTGCAGCGGGCCATCTCTGCCTTCACAAAGCTGTTCCAGTGTTCAGAGCTTTTCTATAATTGTCACTTGGATTTTCTCATTTTACTTTTTGCCACAAAGCTGGAAGGATGGTATAATTTTACAGATGAGGAAGCTATAAATATAGAGGTGCTAATTCCTTTACCTCAGGTCACATAGTACTAAGTAGAAGAGGTGGAATTCGAGGAGAGGCAGTCTTACTCTAGTCTGAATATGACATCAGGACACATAAAGGACTCCCAAGGCCTTGGAGAGACTGTCCATACCTGCTAACGCATAAATGTTTTTGGGAAAAATACACCTAAGTTGTTATTCAGTCACTCGTGTTTGTTTGGCCAAATGATCTGAGAACAGATTTTTCTACAGCACAGAAAGTAAAGACCAAAAAGGACTGTAATCAGGGTGGGAATGCCTGGAGGAAAAGAAAGGGGTATGTTTGGGGGTGGGGGCAGGGAAGCAGCAAGGAAAATAAGGGGAGGAGGAGGAAGCAGAGGAGGTTACCTCATTGAAGAGAACTGTGATGTAACTTGTGGCTTAGCACATCTTTGGTGTGTTGTACATTGGTGGTTGACATTTAATACTCACCACAGCTCTGTTTGACTTTACAGCCTGTGCTCTTATAGCTCACAGTTCTGTCAAGACCCATTTTTGGTGTGCACCAACTTAGCTGGCTCCAAAAAGAAGTGAAGATTCAGAGGTCTGGCATCTAGAGCATAGCACAGCAGATCTGGAGCTCTTTGGGAAGATAATACTCAAATGAAAAAGACATTTGCTTTTGAAATTTTAGTATTATTTGGTGGTCATAACTGTACACAAAAAATTGTGATGAGTCCTGATACTAGGCTCAGTCTTTCCTCAATGACTATAACAAAGAATTTCTTTTTCTACTTGGGAAAGCAGCTTTTAACTAGAGAGACTGATGGGAACAGAGGAGGACCCCCTACCCCCGCATCAACCAAGACTTCTTGGGCATGCTCAATCACTAGACAATGAAAGCATAGTGTTTGGTTTGTTGCTGGTTTAATGGTAGGTGTGAGTGTATTTGTGTGGGCGTGAGAGAAAATGTCTGTGTGTGTGTGTGTGTGTGACCAATGTGACATTTCTGGGAGGTTTTTCCCCAGGGTGGTATTAGTTCCCTCCTGGGTTCAGAATTCTGTTGCCAAGTTATCTTTTAGACAACAGCATGAGGAGTCAGGCAATCTTAAGTAGTTGTTTTCTCCTGACTCCAGGTTAGCTGTAGCAAAGTTCTTCTTCGCTAATCATTTTAGTTACCAAGAGAAAATTCCAGGCATATGTAGGTTATCCTTAAAAACCCAAGTCTCCTTTGAGGTTCTCATATCAGACATGAGAATAAATGTGACATCACTTAACTATTAATTATGTCAGAAAGGAGTTTAGTGCATACAACGCTTATTTTCAAATGGGTTCTTTTAGAAATTGAGTTTTTATGTATTCTAGCAGGAAATACACATTCTTTAGTCTGAAGCACAAATTATAGCCCTGTATTCATTATCTAGTATTATATAACTAATCATCCCCAAAGCTCAGAGATTTAAAACAGTAAACATTTTATTATTGGAAAATGTCTGTGAGTCAGGAATCCAGGAGTGGCTTAGCTGAATACTCTGACTTGAGCTCTGAGAGGCTGCAGTGGGGGTACTGGTCGTGGCTACAGTCCTCTTCTGCTCAGCTAAGGGATAAGCTGCTTTCATAGGGCTACTGACAGACCTTCGGGAATCCACTTCCAAATTCACTCACTTAGACCTTTCAACAGGGCTGCCTTGCCATGGGCAGCTGGCTTTCTACAAGTTATATAAAAGAGAGAAGGGGAACCCCCAAAACAGAAGAGACAGCTATTCTGTGACCTGACCTCGGAAGTGACATCCCCTTCCTTCCTCCACCCACGTTTCATTAGGAGCAAGGCCTTAGCTTCAGCTTGCCTCTAAGTGGGGGATTGCACAAGGGATGACTACCAGGTGGGATCATCAGGGGCCACTTGCCACAAGTCCTTCACGGAAACATTCCTGTCTGGATATTCTTGGTCACCAAATACAAACAGACATTTAGGTTCACTCATTTAAGTAGTGGGTGAGATTGCAGGAATGCTGTAAATGACTGTAAAGCAGAGCTAACATGTACTAAGTAGAAGTAAACAATGGGAGATGTGTATGCAGACACATGTTCCAAGAAACTTGTTTCTGAGAACACCAAAACCAACCAAGCCAGTTCAATCAGATCAGCATGTATTAAGACCTTTGGTCAGTGCAGGCTCTGCTCTGTATGAAGTAATTTTCTCCTCTCCCCTCACACGAAAAATTCACGCCTGCTATGGATGATAAGACAGTTCAAAAATAGAATAATATGAATTTACATTAATATGAAGCTATGGAGAAGCTGTTTTGGAAAAAAGGTCAGCAAACTTTCTATAAAAGTAAAAGCCACATAGAGATACTTTAGACTCCATGGGCCACATAAAGTCTCTGCTGCAGATTCTTCTTCATTAGATACAATTGAGTCAATTGACATATAGTCAATTGTTCTCAGAGACAATTATAGTTACAGATTTTTTCTGTGTGTGTGTAATGAGAACTTTTAAAATTCACTCTCTTAGCAACTTTCAAATATGCAATACTATATTATTAACTATAGTCACCATGCTCTACTGGGAAACCAAAAAATTTGTGTGACTCACTTAATTACAATATTTGCTTTATTGCAGTGGTCTGGAATGGAATCAGCAATGTCTGAGGGGTAGTGGTATGTATACATCCTTTTGGTTCTGTCTCTGGAGATCCCTGACTCATACAGACAAACAACAGTCAAGTCCCTATCTTTTATGGTTAGATTCAAGGGCATGCATTCACTTGGTCAAATTGTTATAAAAATTTCTAACTGCTTTCTTTTTATTTCTGTACTTATCTGGTTGTGGACCAGTGACTGGCTATGGCCTCTTATTCATCAGACCTCCCTGTAAGCTCCCTGTAAGTAGAACTAGTTTAGGAGATCAGAAGGAATCCCACATGATGTTTCACTATCAGAGAAAATTAGACTGAGCTGTGCTCTGCAGAAAAGTCGTGTAACCCTTTTTATTGGGGTTCTCTGTCACCATAGGATCAGGTCCAGAAATGGCATGTGCACAGGTGTGTGTGTGTGAGTGTGATATTTGAGATACAGTGATTAAGATGATAGAGAAGAACTTGAACTTAGTTCTGTAGACAGTAAGGCATCACTAGGTTTTTGAGTAATGTCACAGATATAATAATGTGTAGGAATATTGATCTGGAACCATTAAAGGGTGGCTTGTTATGTCCTTGAACTGTAGCATTCTTGGACAGTAGGTAGTTATTGAGAGATGACATTGGGAATCTAGAGAGGAGGTCATATGATGAATCTAAAGAGTCAGGGATAGCTTATATTTAGGTGTTATCTTTGTCCATTAAAGTAAATGAAGAGGAGTTTGCATTATTCTGCCATAATGAAAGTGATGAGGGCATGGATTAGATTGGTAGTCATGTCTCTATTCCTCCATTAGGTACTCCATGCTGGTTCTACTTTCTCCTGGAAGATGAAGAGTCTGTAACAAGCATGTCCATAAAAGGGGGAGATGCTAACTTAGCGTTGGCTTAGTAAACATTATACAGCTCTGAAGTTGACAAATGAATACTCCTTGAGACCTGGTTGACGGTTGAGTACCTGTTCTCAGACTGGATTTTACCTGAGTGACAGTGCACACCCCTGTACATGTACTGTATACATAATAGTATTTGGGGCTGATAGCTTTTCTTCTATTAGCTTTTTCCTTTCTATTAGAAAGGGTTCTCTGGGCAGTCCTTTCCTGCAGCTTATATCTATTATGCAGATGGCATTTTATAATTGGGCTTTGCTCCTTTGATTAATAGACTGTCTCCTAAATAAGTTAGAATTTAAGGTCTTGAAATATAAGCAATATGATGTAATTTATCAGGAATTTAAATTTATGTGCAAATGTTTGAAACATAAAATTATGTTTGACTTGCAATATAATTTAGAAAACGTGTTACATTACTGGTGCTTGAGAAACCAGCTTCTGACTCATAGGAATCATTATAAGAAGTTCTCCAGGGTTCTATACTCCAGGTTGTGGGAGTAATGAGACATACACTCCAGCCTGTGGAGTACCTTTTACACTTGAGTTCACTGGTAGAATTACTCAGACAAGACTCGTGGAATTTCCTCCATTAGGTAGTCCATGCTGGTTCTACTTTCTCCTGGAAGATGAAGAGTCTGTAACAGGCATGTCCATAAAAGGGGGAGATGCTATGTTCCCCACCCTCATTTACATGTGACTGCCTTGGACTAGCTTCTGGGCACTAGGGAGCAGATCTGAGTGGCCAGGTGAAGGTATAGAACATGGAAGGCAGTTAGGGAGACACATTGTGGAAAAGTAGGGCATACTGGCTTTGGACTTGTATTTGGGACTTGGGGCACTTGGAGGGGACACATAAACACAAGTTATGTAGAGGCTCTTGGAAGAAACCCCTGGGTTAGAAACACATGGGGAGGCTGACAATGTCAGCTATTAACTTGATTTGTACTTTGATTTTGCTCCTTTCATTCCAGATTTGCCTCATCCTTTTCACACCTGTTCTATAGGTGACAGCCAGAAGGTGCCTTAGATTTGCCTGCTTTGGATCAACCTTGTCTGGCTAGGCATTTATCTACAGAGGGGATGTGTAGCTTTGGGTATTTTATTGGAAACTGTTATCCTTTCTTTTCTTTTCTCTCTTTGCATACTAATGCTATTAAAGTTGTTTTACACTAGCATTATGCTTTGTCTTTGTATGCACACAGCTTGCAAGTTTGGGGGTTCTCTGGGTACCCCTCTGTGTGCTAACAGGTCCATATTCTTTCTCCATTTCTAAGGGTAACTGAACTGATGCATTGAAATCTTAATCTGTGCACACAAGGTAAATTTATTGTCACACCCAAACAGCCAATTTGTTTAGAACAGTCATTCTTTTCAAAGCAGCATTGGCCCACCAGGGAACCTAGTAGAGATGCAAATTCCTGGACCCCAGACCAGACCAGAATCACTAGAAATAGACTGTAGAGATCTGTGTTATAACACATTTTCCTGATGATTGTAATGCATATGAAGTTTGAGAATCACTGAGCTGGAGGGAAAAACCTCCTTCTGAGTTCCCTCCATTAACTGGGGATTTAGTTTTAGAGCAGATCAATGGATTTTTGCATTTATTTTGGGAAGAAATAAAACAATACAGCCGTCATCATGGAGTCATTTACAAACAATGTGAAATAAAGACAGGAATGGATAATTGGATACAATATAAAAGGAACCTTGGCTCTCTGGGAATTCCTGCTCAAAGTTATTTGGGGATATTTCCAATTCAGAATTTTGTAGGCCATACAGGACTATTCCTCGCTATTGAAAAAGAATTCAAGTTTGATAAGCAAAAATGAAATGACTTATCAGCAAATACAATCTGTGCCTCTTAAGCTTAGCGCAGCCAGCTGTGGCTGGTCAGCCGTGCCTGCTATGGAAGCCACTGAGTGTTGCCTGTTTGGGGGCAGGAAGCCTACAGCACTCCAGTGGACTCCGGTTGTTGTTTTTGGATGGCTGGTGGCACTCCCCTTCCTCCGTCAGGCCCTCTTTCCTGTGTTGTAATTCTTTTGAGAACAAGCTCTTTAAAATGAGATAGTAGCCAAATCCAAATTGAAGGGAAGAAAAATGTTTCATATCTTCCTGCAAAAATTGTTATTAAGGCAGATTTTTCCAGGATCTAAGCTATTCTTTGGCTGCAAATATACCTTTGGAAGTGTTACAACAGGGTCTCTGCACAGGAAGTAAACCAGCTGGCTATATTTCATGTAGCGGGCAGATTTTGACATCATAGTTTGAAAATCATACTTTTGTTAAGTCAAATTGCATTTTAAATTCAGCGGTGAAATTGCCATTAAAGGGAATTTCCCAGCAGATCTTTTGCCAAGAATGTAATTATTTCATTATTTTGTATTCAAAAAAGATTTCCATATGCAATAAACCTTATGCAGAATTTTCAAGGAATTGAGAGTCTCATTGCATCCTCCCTCCCCCTTCCCCTCCCCTCCCCCTTCCCCTCCCCTCCCCCACCCCTCCCCCCTTCCCTTTCCCTCTCCCTTCCCCTCCCCCTCCCCTCCCCCTTTCCCTCTCCCTTCCCCTCCCCCTTCCCTTCCCCCTCCTCCTCTCCCTCTCCCTCTCCCTCCATAGACTTAAAGAAAAAAATCCTTCCTCCAATTTTTATGGAAATCCTTTCCAAGTGCTTAAAATTGACTTGTTAAAATTAATGGGTAGTGGATAGTCTCAAACATTTCTCTGTGAGTAAAGATTTTGTAGTACATTTACATCAGTTTAGTTAGTGACAGATTAGGCTAAATTTGTACTGATTCTATCAGATATGCAGGGCATTGATTACTGATTGTTGGAATAAAACTTTTCTTTCCAGTTGATATTTTACTTAAATATTCATCAAAGAAGAATATTGACTTACTTGGAAAATTTCTCTGGTTGGATCCTGGCTGAAGTTTAACAGGTTTACCTAAAGAGGGTATATTAAGATTTAGAAAACTAATAAATAGGAAATGAACAAGCAATTGTAACAGGGTGGTCCCAGGAAAAGGGGAAGTTCCAAAATCCTGGTTCTACCCTAAGTGGGTGGAGCTGAGGAGGAAAAGGAGATTTCTGCAGAGAAGAGAGAAGGAAGATAGGAAGATGGAGAACAGCAAGGAGACCTGGAGGAGGCACGTGGAGCAGAGGGACATGTGAAGAAACTGTGCTTGCTTTTTGGTCTTGGACTGGTTAGAACAGATATGGGTGAGAGACCCGTGGGGAGGTTAACAATGGCAGCTTTCATCTTGATTTTGACTTTGCTCTTTTCCTCCCAGATTTGTCTGACTCTTTCTGACCCTTTTCTATGGGTCTCCACTAAAAGGTCCTTTAGATGTGTGGCAGGTTTTTGGGCCTTGCTTTGGGTCAATCCTATTTGGCTGGACTTTTACCCTCAAGGAGATGGGTAACTTTGGATGCTTAACTCAGTAACTATATTCTTTGTTCTTTCTTTATTGTACCCTAGTTGTATTAAAGTTCCTTTCCATTCAAGGTTTTATGTGTTTGTCTTAATGCAGCAGATGGCAGAACCCATTCAGAGAGGGCAGGCTTGAGGGTTCTGGGTGCTCCTCTCCCTGCCCTGTAACACAATCATATTCTCACTGGAGAAAAAAAATAAACCAAATGCCTTAGTTTAACATAGGTGGTCTTTATTTCAATGTTTTGTTGTTGAGATTGAACAAGCAGTGGTTTGCAAACAGGCCTGCTCTCACCTGTGATTTAAAGGAGCCCTGTATAGGTGCAGAGATGGGAGGAGAAGCCAAGTTCAGTCTCCTTCACTAACCTGCATTGGGATTAATTTTAATTCAACAATGTTTTTATATACTTGCTATGACGATTAATCCTTAACTCTTGCTACCACTGCACATACAAAAGAGGGTCCAACTCTCAGAGTGCTCACAGTCTAGGATATAACGCTCCAGTGTATGTGGTAGAGAGGGGACCAAGAAAAGTTTAGTTCAAGAAATCCTTAAACCTAGTTAGATGCTAGAGAGTGTGGATGCCACTGAGGGACACTGAATATGGATCAATTTTATTTCACCATAAAAATGAGAATTGAGGGCCTCCAGGGTGGTGCAAGGGGTTTAAGTTGTGGCACCACGAAGCTATTGGCAACCACTGTAGCACAAGTTCAATCCCTGGTCAGGGAGGGGACCCACATGGCACAGCAGACTTTGCCTGCCTCACCCACTGCTCCCCTCAGCAGTGTGTTTCAGTCGATCTGCCTGTTCTGTTTCCCACTCTGTCTCTGGTGAGTCCTCTCACCCCCTGCACCTCTGACCTGTACCCCAGTTCTTGTATACATAAATAGATAAATCTTTGAAAAAAATAATAAAAAATTAGACTTGATCTTATAAGCAGAAAGCATGCCTCCTTAAATCTATATATGTACTGTAAAATCATAACTGTAAACTCCCAAAAGTAACTCCAAACTTTGATCTAAGTAGAATGGACTGTCCCCCATTTTTCTGCAAATACACTAATTAATTCATTTGTTATCTGGTAGTAATGGGTACCCAAAAATTAAGGAAAATGAAGACTAAAAAATTCTATTCATTACTTTAAACTGTGATTTGGGAAATGAAGTTCTCTCAATTTCTATAGCAGTTTACAGAACCCTAGTGTTCCTTTGGAAGTGTGAACTTCTTAGATGGAGCAGGAATGGGCATTATATCCAGAAGGATATACCCAGAAACTTCTCTAGAAAGAAACCCTTCTTCCCTTGAGTATGGGGTGGGATAGATGTTCCTGAATAGTAGGGATGTCTCTTGGTTTTAAAACCTTCTCTTGGCACTACTAATGCTTCAGAAAGTAGCTGCTCACTGATTAAACTATGAATGGTGATGTAAGGTAGAAATTGGAAAATATTTCCCCATAAACACAATGTTACAATGCTTATTAGGTAAATATGAAAGTGTTAATAATGAAAAAAAATTGATTTATATATGTTTTGCTGAATGATCATGGAAGTTATTCAACTATTCATGGTATTATTATTAATTTCTTAATTTTTTTAGATTCAATTAGCAAATATTTATTGCAAGACTATCATGTACCAAGTGCCTTCTGGACTTTCTGGGTCTCAGTTTTCTCTTGTGTTAACTAGGATAAAAAGAGTTCTTAACTATGTAGCCTTGTTAGGAAGACCAAATTACAATATGTAAAACTGTTGAAGAGTGCTTGACTTATAGAAGTGCTTAAAAAATATCAGCTGGTCATTCTTTGTGTTATTGTGCTGCAATGTGACACAGACATAGTCCCTTCCCAAACAGAAATTCAAACAGTTTTCTAGAACAGACTATGTTGGCAGATGTGGCCCCTCTGTATTAGATGTTCCTGGCCTGCTGGTCTTGAAGGGACCAGCTATTCTCATGCAGTTGGGGCTGGACTGCCCTGTGGATGAGCAGTTGGTGTTTGTCCATGTGGTTTGCTTGGTAAGCAGAGCCTTTTCCACTTTTCCCCTGGGGTTGAAGAATGACAGAGCAGGGAAGTGGCAGAGACCTGCTAGCTACCTCTGGAAACTCTAACCAGTGGCCTCAACCTCAAGGGAATTTGCAGCTCTGCCCCCTGTGTGTTTCCTGGATGGCAGGGGAAGTGCTGAGCCCAGTTGCAAGGGCTGCAGCCTCCCTGCCTATTGTAGAGGCTCTTAGTTTTGTTGACATGTAGATCTCCACTGCCTGTGTGAATGTGGTAAATGTAGAGTTTGAGAGTTTGATATAAAGACTTTTCGGTCTGAGCTGGGCAAGGGGAAAAAAATGACTTTTTACTTTTCAAAATATGTTAAACTTTCATAGTTAGCTTCTTCCATTATGAAGTTCTAAAGTTGTTTTGGACATCCTTGTGAAGCTGTCAAAGATTTGCGACTAAATTTTTACATGCTTCCTTCTACTAAGACTTGCATAGCTCAAATTAGTACTAAGTAAACTTGGGGGTGAAAAGAAGTACACTTCCATCTGTTGAAAATCTTGGTAGAATGAAATATATTCATGCACAAGTAACACCTATGTACACAACTCTGGCAATTTAATATGAATTGTGACCAGTGTAAATAGTAATTGTCCTGAACAACTGATATTTATTTTACTGTGTGGAGGCTGCTTATGCCTTTTAGGGCTGGTCCTTCATAGTTAGTTTCTCAGCTTTCAGGGGACCACTGCTAATTTGGGGTCACCTTAAATGCTCATTCTTTGTCATTATTCATGGTAGAATATTTCCTTCCATTCAGCAACCTCTGCATGTTTTCACCCTTAAGTAATTTAGATATTACCCATAAGGACTTGACCTTTATAGGGAAAGAAAGGGACTTGATCAAAAGAATTCAGTCTTGGTAGCGTTTGCAGGATTTCATTTGGTAATTTATGTAAACTTTTCACTTTAAAAGTTTGAACAGGAATTACTAATAGGAAACATGTTTGTTTT
Organism: Galemys pyrenaicus; assembly: GCA_019455555.1. Taxonomy (NCBI): domain Eukaryota; kingdom Metazoa; phylum Chordata; class Mammalia; order Eulipotyphla; family Talpidae; genus Galemys; species Galemys pyrenaicus. The sequence continues at coordinate 20,274,667 of JAGFMF010011861.1, forward strand.
TTCCTCTGTTCTCAAAGTTTCTTAAAAATTAACTGTCAAAAGTAAAGTTTGTGAAAGTTGCATATTATCAACATTTACTATGGGGAATATGGGACATTGTGAGGAACTACTCAGTCTTACTTTGGTACCATCATTAGTTATTAAGCTCAGGTTTAAACTGACTGCAGTTAAAGATGAGATATGAAACTGATTTCCTCAGCACAGAGAACCTGTTAGTATCAGCAACCTAAAAACTGTCTGTATCTTTTGAGTGATGGGTGAAATAGCAGCCCCAAAAGGCATGGAGATGATCTTCAAAGAAGCCTCAGTGATATATAATGTTGCTTCAGATTCATATAGGATTGACACTTCAATTTGCAAAGGGAGTAGCAAAACACAGTGTTTAGCTGATACTCTTTTCTGTATTGGTTCTGTTTCAATGTCAAACATCTCAACAGACTGTAAAACTGCAGTCAAACCCTGATACCAGGATGGCAGGAGAGTGTTGTTAGGGTCCAGAAGCATGGGTTTCAGTAGAAAGAGAAGAAGCAGAACCAAGAGGCACATTTCACTGAATCACACTTCTTTGTAGACACACCATGTGACATGGACATCAAAGTAACTTTTGGCATATTTGGAAAGTGTCTGAGTTATGTGAGTCACTCAACCAAGATAACCAACAAAGAAGTACCAGTGCCTGTAACCAGTTCTCTTGATTTTACCTGCCTTAAAGTGGAAAAATTGAGAAAAAGACTGTGAGGCTGTACTGGGCCATGGGATCAATCATGTTTTGGTATGAAAGGTCTACTCCATTCTGGTTCCAGCCCTTTGACCCTGGGCAAGTTGCTTCATATGTCTCAGGCCTTATTTTCTTCATTGAACCATAAGGATATGTACATGAGGTTATTATAGAATGAAATAATAAACATGTAAAGGTTTCAGCCCAGTGCTTGAACCATAAATACTCAGCATTTGGCGGTAGATCCTTTAGTTTCACTGGTGTTTTAAGAGTAAGAAGTAACATGGAAAAGCAACTATAAGAATAGAACCATGTCTGTTGTTAAGTGGTAAAATTCAGAAGACTAAAAATTTGTATTTGGAATTCACTGAAGATTTTGATTAGCACTTTAAGGGGAAATGCCTATTTTATTTTGTTAAAATGTGCTTTCATACATAAAAGGCATTTTATTTTCAAAAAACTATGGAAATAAGAAAATTAGAATGGAAATAGCATATGAATTATTTGTTCCAAAACAAGTAGAAGTCATGAATGTGGGAATGTATTTACCTTTTAAACTTCTCTGGGTGGATGAAAAATTTATAAGTACAAAGTGGAAAACTCAATATACTTACTATGTAATTCTTTGCTATAAAGAATGATATTGTTATACTTAAGCTGTAATTTTCAATAATACTATACTCCTTTTTAAATTACAAAGTTAGATGGTTAATTATGTCATATTATTTGTTTTTTTTTAACTTTAGAATTTGTAATTTGCCTTTAAAATTTTTTGAAGCATGTTTTTGGTCTTTTAGTAATTCAATCTCCAGAATAATCTTAGACCAAGTATGGTACCATTTTTTTATCCTCTGCAAATAGGGACTCAAGCACTCAAGGAGGTTGAATAACACAGCTAATGACAACTGAAGTTGGCATTCAGTAATTTTACATTCAGAACTTAGATTTGTTAGGTTTTTACAGTTTGAAATATAATTTAGATTGATCTAGCCAATAATCCTTGACAGGAGGCAGAATATTTTTTCAAATCTCCATATTACTGTTTAATCTCAGCCAATGGCTCTTTCCACATGATCATATAATTTCATCATCAGAGTAATATACAAATCATATTACATTTTTTTGGGGGGAAAATAATGATATTTTAATTTCTTATCTGGTTATATGTAGCACCTCTATACTATTTCTAATGAACAATTCTTACAGTCAAATTAAAGTTGGACCACCAAAAGTGTCAAATTCACTAACTAGGTGGATAGACTTTATAAATTCTCACCTCACATTTGGGTGAAAACCAAAATTTTCAGTCAATCAGATACCTGTAAACCCTAAATGATTGCGCCATATCAATTGTAATGATTCATACAGACATATGGTTTCCCATAGATATGGCTGGAGAAGGAAAGTTGGAGAAATGTTTCTGAGTGTTGCATCAAATGTCTGCTGGTTTTGGATGTTTTATATGCTTCCTTTTGAGGACATGTTCTCTGCTTCCCAGTTTGACCAGACTTGGGAACTCTTGGAGGACAAAGGTTGACTTGCCAGAGCCTAGTGGACTCCCAATTTAGAGCAACAATAAGGAGCAACTATAGCCCCTGATGTGCTTGAGGGCTCCACCCAAGTCTGCACTCCAATGAGGTGCGGGGCACTGAGGAGTACTGCTCCTAGGGTGGCATGAACCTGACTTCCTGAAAGGGATTGGGGGTTGGAGTTGGGGGTGCCTTTTATGAACTTGGGGCAGAGTTAAACAGCTATGCTTAACTTACAAACTGAACATGTGTGTGCTCTCACTCTCTTGCTTTTCTAGCTTCGATTTGCACCCTGGTGTCTCAGCTTAGACAGCGTTGCTGATATGAAGTATGGCCAGCTAATCTCCCTCTTCTCCCTCTTCCCACTATCCATGGAGATAACACTTTTTTTTTTTTTCTCTTAATTCTCTCTGATGTGTCTGCTTTTGGGTCTTGTTGGAGTTCTTATGTGCGTGGGTGAGTACTCAGAGGCAGGTTACCCTGTTTCCCCTAGTTGCCTTGTAATAGGTCACCCTGTTACAAGTTGCCTTGTAACATCAATTGGTGTAACTTGTACTGACTACCCGTCTGTCAGGATAGTCTGAAAACTGAAGTGGGAGGAAAAAAGCAATGACAGACAAGGCAGCTGCCGTCTTGATCAAAGTAGACTGGAGAAAGTCCCTTAAAAAACAAAAATCCCTGTGAATAAATTTGAGATGCCATTCTGCCATTCAGAAATAAAGGGTGATTACCTCAGATCTTTGTGGTGCTTAGGAATGCACACCTCCCCTTTTGACCCCCACCAGCCTGAATCAATTGAGTCACGAAAGTGATGAGAATTTAATGCTGGAAACTGGGACAAATGTTTAGAGTTTTGGGAAATCTCACTTAAGGCTTGCCTGATGAAAGGTAAATAAGGAAATAGTCACCTCTTTAGTTCTTAGTAATTTCAGATTTTTTTCTTGGTGAATACATGCATCTTTTATAGCTCATCACACTATCATTGAGCTTAATAACCTTGAATTGTGTTACTTCTGTTCTTATAATTTTTATGAGCAGGCCTTGCTTTCCTAACTAAACTGAGAATAGAACATATTTCATAGTCATACATCTCTTTGAGTTCTTATGGATTTACCTGGGAAATCTACGTAGAGATTTAGATTTAGATTTATAATAGAGGGAAATCTATAATCATTGCTGCAAATAGTAGTTACAGATTCACTCTTGGACGTGCTGATGCCTCCATGCCCCAAGGTGGGAATGGAGAATATATCATTTTCCTACAAAGACATTTGTGACATTCTCAAGTTATACACTAACCTGACTGAATTGGAAAAAAATGTTTCAGGATATACAGAAATAAATTTAAGTTAAATATCAAAGTTATTATACTAGCTCCCTCTTAAAGAATTCCTATTAGATTGATCAATAATGTAAGAGCCTAAATTGAGTTCAACCATGTGGGGATAGTTTAATTTTTTTAGTTTTTGTAGTTAATTCACAGTATTTTAAAAATGAAAAACAGATTTAGAAATTTAGTAGCAGAAAAGATATATTGTATAACTGCAATATATATTTTTTCATTTGAAAGAAAGCATCTACTTACTCAAAGGACCAAGAAGCACTGATAGCCAGAGCCACACAAATTCCAGTCAGTGGCCTAAGAGAATCTTCATTACCTCTCAAAATAAGCCACACTTGAGTTGATAATTTCATATGTGAAATTACTTTAGCAGCAGCACTAACTATAGTAACTTCAATAACATTAGACCGCTACTTCTCCAACTCCTTCCCTTTGTGCCACTTTCCAAATTCTGGATTTGTCTCCATTTCAATGGAAGGGGTATCTATGCTGTGGCAGTAAATGGCACAATGGGAAGAAGCAAATGAGAAACTCCTGATGGAAAAAGTTCTACCCCTTCATGGGTTTGTTGGAGTAGTCTGCACCCCCCACACTCCAAAGTGCAGACCTCGCTCTTTCCACTTTTAGGACCAGAGGATGAACCGTGCAGCTCTGATCTCTGCCCCAACATCTGGACAGGATGCTGGGTACAGCATGGTGGTCTAAACTCCACCCCCGACATGTGGAGTCAGAAGGCTGCTGGAGAGGAGGCAGAGCAGAGAGGCCATGTCTGAGTCTTTAAAAGGGAGTATGGCACATAAGCTCATTCTTTATCATCCAAGCTGCTGCTGAAAGCATTTGCTCCTCCAGCAGGCCCAGCATCAGGCCTTCTCTACAGCAATCTAGGGTTGCGGGGAGTCTTCTTCCTCAGCAGCAAGCAGGCCTCGGCCAAACCCTGCTGCTCCTGTAGCTGCAACTCCACCTTGTGTGGTTAGTCAATAACTGGACCTTCCCCTGCTACTCTCTCCCTCTCCCCTGCTGCTTCTCTCCTGTTGGTTAGAACAGTTTTTTTTTTTCTCTTTTGCTATACCAAAGGTCCTCTTGTTTGCATTTGTGATGGAAGGTGACTGGACCCAGAACTCCCAGAGCTGGTAAGAGAGCTTCTGACCCAGTGACGTTTTTTAGACCTTTTTGCTCACGTAAACATGTTAACAATTGAATCAGCCATTTCTTCTTTCCTTGTTCAGGCAGAGGGAGATTTGGTTTCACTAAGTCTGTGTGTGTATGTGTGTGCAAATCATCAAAGCAGCAGCATAAACTATTCCAGGGATTTTAAAATAATTGGCAAGAAAGTGGAAATGGAGGTCATTACTACATTTGGATACCTTGGGTTAAATGTTTTAGACTGTACAGATAATATATGTTTTTTCATTTGATTGCTTTATTTTTTTTTGCCAAGGCAGTTTGTCTACGTAGCACAAATAACCTAGGCAAACTTAAGGGGTGTTTATGAATGGGAATACTATCCCTCCACAGGTTGTGTTCATAATGGTATTTAAAATTGGCTTTATGGATTTTGAATTCTAAGATATATTTGTATGCTGTGCATACCTCTAAAAACAGCTTCACTGTTGTGTATAAACATGGCTTGTTTTGAAGGACACAGAAATTTCTGCCCGCCCAAAATACTTCTGCTAGACCTCATATAACCTTGGTTGAAATTCCTTTCATTAGTGACCAGTCTGATCCCTAGATACTAATTTGCTGAGTGAACTTCTGTATCATTTAAACTGGCTAAGACTCAATTTCCTCATTGAGAGGGTTGCCAAAACTTCTTTCTCCAGTCTGTTGTCCATGGTCCCTCCCTTTTCTTACTCAATGACTTAGTTTTGGGTTTAATGTTTTCCTGTATTCAACTTGCAAAGCATTATAGATAATTATAATTATATTAGAATCAGAAATGTCAATTTCTAATTTTAAGAAAACAGATTTTAATTGACTAAGATTGCTTTTCAGCACTTTCTTACTAAGAAATTATTTCTTATGCAAATCTCTGATAAACTTTCTCTACAGAAATCAAAGAAGTGCTTAACCTGCATTTGAATTTCTTTCTTCCTTCAGACCTTTATATTTTTATTACCTTCTATGCTTCTGCTAGGTGAACTAAAGGCTACCAGCAGCTGATACAGAGTTAGCCTCAGTTTTATCAAGTCTTTTTTAAAAAATGTATTTATTTATGCATACAAAACTGGGGTATAGGCCAGAGGTGCAGGGTGTGTGTGAGAGAGAATTTGTCATAGTGGTAAACAGAACAGGCAGATCTACTGACATACACTGCTGATGGAAGCATCTGGTGAGATAGGAGAGGTCTGCTACACAATGTGGGCCACCTCCCTGGCTAGGGTGGAACTCTGTGCTGCAGTGACTGTGGACAGCTTCATAGTGCTACAACTTAACCCCTTGTACCACCAGGGAGGCCCCTCAAGTATATTTATTTTAATATAAATTTTTTTTTAATTTACGTATATTTGACATCAATTGTATTGCCATATATTCCCCATCACCGTAACACCAGTGCACAATCACCTCAGTCCCCCATGCTCCCGTCTGCCCTCCACCCTTTCCCTCTTCCCTCCCAACCAAGTGTCCCCAGTTTGTCCTTTTCTTTTCATTTTTGGTTTGTTTCTTTTTTGTTGTTGTTATTATTATTATTGTTCTTATTCCTTTCCTTGATCCTTATTTGGTTCCCGTATATTCCTCCCAGGGGAGGAACCATCTGGTATTTTTCTTTTGCCTTCTGACTTACTTCGCTGAGCATAATCCCTTCCAGTTCCATCCATGTTCCTATGAATGNNTCTAGTTTTTCATTTTTGATTGCTGAGTAGTATTCCATCATGTATATGTACCACAGCTTCCCAATCCACTCATCTGTTTTTGGGCATTTAGGTTGTTTCAAGGTCTTACTTATTGTAAAGAGTGCTGCTATAAACATAACCCCTCAAGTATTTTTATTTAAAGTTCAGGCAATATAAGTACAGAAATGTTAAACACTATCTCATCATTTTGAACTGGGGATCACATCTATACCATAATTGAGGAAGTCATGTGTCAGTTGATAACACTTTGGTCAATGAAGGGCTACATGTATGATATGCTGTATATATGATAGTTACATGGAATTCATGCAATTTCTCTTACTGTGAGTAAAATACACCTAATAGACGCATTGGTAAGAAGAGGCAACTGTCAACTTTTCACTCTAGAAGAGTGAAAGTGTGTCCTGTGGTTTATTCAATTTTATTTCCATATGGTTCATAGGCATTTATTTAGGACGCGTTGTGTGTTAATCAGGGGGGTGGGTTCCAGATGTGTGTGTGGCAAGGGGTATACAAAGCTAAATTGTGAGCTTGTTGAGATCAGTTTCTAGCAATGGAGTTCCCCCACTCTTAAATTGCATTGTAATTTGAGTACCATTAAAGGTACAATCCAGGCAAAACTTGCCAAATGTAGTCACGACCCCCACCTGAAACTGTAAATAACCTCAGGTTTACTCAAAACTTGACTTTCACACAAACACAAATTTCAGGTGCAGTAAAAGGTGAGCAAGCCTAAGGACGCTCTCAGCAAGTCAAGCCTGAGCTTAGAAAAGTAATGAAATGGACACTCAGTTAAGGACTGTTGATTGAGAAAGCACCATATCACTCTCCAAATTGAAAATGACTACAAACAAAAGTACATTTCCACCCTTGCTTCTCTTCACTCACCCCTCTCTCCTTCTCTTCTCTTCCCTCACTGTTTTCTTTTCATATAAAGGCTATAACTATTTGTACAACCCGTTAGTATTCCCAGAAGAGTAAGTGTCCCTTCCCCACTTGTGTCCTTTTTTTTAAATTAATAAGTGTGAGAAAGTGAAGCATGAGCATATCTTAGAGATAGCCAAGAAATAACTCAAAATTTCTATGCTTTGTGATTCGGTCTTAAAATTGTAGAAGCTACTCTAAAGTAAGCTACTATCCACAATTCAGCAGTCATTTCCAACAGGGCCTCAATATTCTCTTTACAGCTATCAGTTGAGCACTTACACAAACTCTGTAATTGCTTTCCAAGATTATAAGTCAAGTTTCTGCTGCCAGTAGCTGTTGAAGTTTTTATTAAATCTCTATTTAAGATATTGTATGTTTTCCCTCTGATGAGTGATTTAGTTTGATTTATTAGGGAAAATAATATTTGAGAACTATTTACCATCTTAACAGTAATCTTCTGTCATTTTTAACCTGCTTTATAAATGAAAGAATTTTACCTTTATTGTCATTTCCCCTTTATTGTTTCAATTTAATATTCCAATTTTAATTCACAGACGGAAGTTTAATTGCTTCCATTTATTTGAACATTTGGGAATTGGTGGATGTAGTTAAAGTGGAAAAGCTTCACCAAACATGAGCATAGACAGGAAAACATTCCTAAGGCAAGTAAAAATGACCCGTTTCAAAGCTCCATTTAAATAATATCAAATTTACTTCCTTTGGGAAACCTTCCCCAATTATAAAAGGTTAGGAGTTAGAAGAACTAATAAAAATAATCTTTCTAAAATTATCTTTGAGAGTTTTCTAGTTTCAGTAAAGACATATAATATACATATAATATGTATTTAAATATTTTTGTTAGTGGGCAGACTGAGGGGCACCCTGGAACCCGCAAACTTGCACACTCTAAAGGGATTCTGCATCTACTGCACAAAGACAAAGCATCCTCTTAGAATATAAGGTCTTTAATAGGATGACTGTGCATAGAGAGGGAAGAAAAAAAGGATTCAGTTTCCCAATGAAACACCTGAAATTTCCCATCCCCTCTTGGGTAAGTGCCCAGCCAAGCAGAGTTAGTGTGAAGAGGGACTGCTGAGACTCAAAAGCTAGCCACTATCCTAAGGCACCTTCTGGCAAGGAAACATAGAAAGGGAGCAGAAAGGGTCAGGCAAGTCTGGGATGAAAGGGGCAAAATCAAAGTATAAATACAGACAAAGACTGCAATTGTCAGCCTCCCTACATGTCTCTCATGCACATGGCTTTTCCAAGTGTCTCTGCGAGTCTGTCCTCCATATGTTGCCTCTAAGCCCCCCTAGTCCCTGGTGCAAGTCCAAAGGTGAGAAACACGTGGGTTCTTTGTCTTCACATGTCTCTTCACTGCACATGTCTCCCCTTCCCGTTTGTCTCAAGTTTCCCTTCCTGCGCAGCAATGTCCCTCATTAGGTGGGGGAGGGAACATGGAACCTTCCTTTTTTATGGAGATGCCTCTGTTACATTTTTATTTTTATATATGTTTTCATCATAGTGTTTAAACTTATGGAATTCAAATATATGTTTTGATCTTAGACTCCAACCCAGTTGGTTGGTTTTTTGCTCCCACAATAATCAAAGGTCCTGACTGTTTTTATATTATAAGAACTCCATGTCTTACACTGGTTCTTGTGACTCAGTTTAACAATTAGACTCTCCATAAACAAATAAGCAGATAGAGCAAATACCTCTTGAGTCCAAGCAGTAGAGTGAGCAATAATATTAACTCTTGGTCCATGCCAAGTATATGAATGTTTAAAAGAGAAATCCATTTCCTTGTTCATTCACTCACCCATTCATTTAAGAAATCTCTTGCAAGCCTACTACAAATAGCAGTAGATACTCTAGATGAGCGCTTGACAAACAGTAGGCCTGCAGGTCAAGTTTGGACAACTGCCAGTTTTTGTCTAACCTGTAAGATAAGAATGATTTTACATTTTTTAGCAGTTGGGAAAAAAATCTAAAGAATATTTTGTTAAGATTATATAAAATCGAAATTCCAATGTTCATAAGTATATTGGAACACAGTCATATCTCACTTACCTATTGTCTGTCACTACTTTCATGTTATCAGACTGAAGTTGCAGATTGTATGAAATGCACAGTCTGAAGGTATTTACTCTCTGGTACTGTGCAGAAAAAGTTTGCTGATCTCTGTTCTAAATACTGAGAACTTAAGAGTGAGCAAAATGGGAATTGTATCTATACATGTGCACTTAAACTTTAATAGGAATACGGAAAAACAGGTGAACAAGATCATTTCAGACCTTTGAATGTATTGTGTTATAAAGAAAATTAAACAGGATGATGTGATAACCAAGGTGGTCAATTTAGGGTGGGTGGCCAGAGGAGGCGTCTCTGGAAACAAGGTTGAGAGCTGAATGACAGAGTCCATCATGAATCTGAAAACAGGAGGTTCTACTCAGTGGGAATGAGCAGTCTGAGAACACAGATACTAGTTACATCACAGAAAGGGAGAATAGTAGGAGGTAAGATCAAGGAGGGAGCAAGTGAGGACCATATCATACAAGACATCTCAGGAGTGGAAAGTTTGCATTTTTCTCTATGGACCAAGAGAATTTCTGAAAGGTTTTCTGTACAGGAATGACAGGATCTGAATTACATTTTACAAAGATCAGTTGATGTCTATATGGAAAAGATGCTTGTGGAAATCCAAGTGGAAGCAGGCAGTGAGAGGCTGTTGCAAATGACACAGTGAGAGATGGTGATGGCTTGAATTAAAGATGTAGCTATGGAGAGAGAATGGAATTAGATGGATTAAAATTTTAGATGTGAGCTGTCAAAACTTGCCTCTGGGTAAGGTGAAGGAAAGAAAAAATTTGGATTTTTGGCCAAACTTGTACCATTTCCTAAAGTAAACTGTACTCAAAATTATTAAAATATATAAAATAAAGTACCCTTAAGTCTCAAACATGTCTATTCTATCTATCTGTTGGGTGTTTCTCACTTTTATTTTCACTGGGAATGTAGCTGTGCATCTAACACTTCATATGTTGTTATTTTTTTCTTTACGGTCTATCCTGATTATAGAAAATAATTGACATTATCCACAAAGGCATATTTACTGTAAGAACAGAGAACTTTAAGTTAGAAATTCACATTTTGTTCTTTACCACAGAGACAGAGGGGGAAGTGTGAGCAACATGGAAGGCCAGCTTATCTCTCTGAGCTTTGATTTACAGAGGTGATCCGCTCTTGATTTGTAGGCACTAGGGAAATAAGCAATCTGATTTCCATGTGACATTCTCAGCATTATACCTAATTCCAACAGGTTTTTTTTAAAATACTCTTCCATCTTTTTTTTAAAATTAAGATTTATTTATTTATGCATACAAGAGCTGGGGTACAGGTCAGAGGCATGGGAGGTGAGAGGATTTACCATAGACAGAGTGGGGAGCAGAAAAAGCAGATTAAATGTAATACACTGCTTAGGGGAGCAGCAGGTGAAGCAGGAGAGGTCTGCTGCGCCATATGGGTCCCCTCCCTGGGCAGGGATTGAACTCCAGCTGCTGTGCTATGAATGTTTCACAGTGTAGTGCTCAACACCCTGTGCCACTAGGGAGTCCCCACCAACATATTATTTGTAACATTGATTCAGTTGTCTCAGTTCACCATGTTAGGTATATAATTATGTAGCTAACCTAGCAGCAGTAACTTATATTTTTCCAGGCTGCAAAAATATTATGTTCACAGAAAGAAAATTAGTTTACCCTAGTTTTGTCAGTATGATCAAACACTGGCTATGTATATCTATAGAAAATTGTTGTGAGAAAATTGGAGATATCATATTACTAACACTATTATTAAAATAGCAAGAAAAAAGAAGAAACAAAAATCTTTCCTAGATGATTGTCAATCTTCTATAAAAAGAAAACCAGGACTTAAAAACTTTTCATAGATGATCATTTTAGTTATAATGATGACTTAGGAAGAAAATTCCTGACTTTGTAGAGTTTCATTCACAGATGATTTGAAAGATAAAATGACCTGGGTTATAGTAATCAGTAACAAATTCAGCAGGTATTTGTGGTTGATTGCATGATGGAGTGTGTGTATGTGTGTGTGTGTGTGTGTGTGCATGCGCACATGAGAGAGAGAGAGAGAGAGAGAGAGAGAGAGAGAGAGAGAGAGAGGAATCTTGAGTTTAGACTTGAGCTAATGACTGGATGATGGTGTCCTTTACTGAGATAAGAAATCTCCAGAGAAAAGCTGGGAGATGATGGGGATAACTTCAGATTGGGGTCTAAGATGAATCCATTTGGAGGTAGTAGTTGGAGATGAAGTTCATAAAAGAGACTTAGGTAGATTTGGGGATCTTGGTAATAAATAAGATATAGAGTAAGTGTCCAAAGCAAGAAAGACTAATATTTATTCTATTAGGGTGAGGGAAAAGATGAAAAATTCTAAAGGAGTCCGCAAAGGAGGTATCAGAAAGATAAGAAGTGTGGGGAATCACTGAAGCCACAAGGCTGTTTTAAAGACTGATCTTTGGTGTTTAATACTGGAGAAAAAGCAATTTAGAGAAAGCTGAAGATACCATAATTTTCATGCATAGACTTTGATGATCTTGGTGAAAGCAATTCTGGCAGAATCATAGCAATGAAAACTGGATTACTGAGGATTAAGGAATGTGAATTGGCAGGGAGGGAACAAAGAGTACAGTCTTTTTTTTTTTAAAGAAGTTTCACTCTAAGAATAGAAGGAAAATGGGGCATTGGATAAAAGTGATGTTGAAAGATGTAGACCCCCCTTTCCATACCGAAATATTTGAGCTTGTTTAAATATTGATATGAAGGAGTAACAAAGAGAAGTTTGAATACGTAAGAAAGAGAGCGGGATTAATTATAGACTGGTATCCCTGCAAACATTGGGATAGAATTGATAGTACTGGTGAAGTGTATCACTTTATATAAAATTTGGGACATTAACATTTTTGCAATAGGAAAAAAAGGAAGTTAAAAACAAAAGTAGATTTGATAATAAGAGTTGGGAAGTTCCCTGATGATGACTTATATTTTTTCAGTGGAACAGAAAGCAAGGTAGAGATTTGCAAGGTAGAGATTTGAGGGTTAGGGAGAAAGCTTAAAGAAGCACAACTAAAGAATCAGGAAGGTTCCTTAATAGCTAGATTTAAGAATGTGCTTGAGGGCCTCCCTGGTGGTACAGTAGGTTGAGCACTGTCACACTGTGAAGCATCTGCTGCACAGAAGTGCAAGTTCGACCAAGGCTAGAGAGGGAACTCACATGGCGCAGAAGACCTCTCCTGCCTCGCCTGCTGCTCCCCTCAGCAGTGTACTTCAGAAGATCTGCCTGTCCTGCTCCCTGCTCTGTCTTTGGTGAATCCTCTCACTGCCTGTGACACTGGCTTGTACCCCAACACTTGTATGCATAAATAAATAAATCTTGAAAAAAGAAGAAAAGAACCTACTTGAGTGTGGTGATCACAGATTTATGATAACAAATTGCTCAATTGTTACTTCTCATCAGCACCTTACACCACAGAGCCAAATCTGGTATGTGACATGGAAAGAGTAAATGATGAGTTCACCCAATTTTGGGGTTTTGCCAGAGGATAGAAGGTGGTGCAGGGGAATTTAGTGTCTAGGTAAGAAAGGAGTCAAAATATTCAACCCTGAAATCTAAGGAGGATAAGTGAAGATGGAAGGAGGCAAGTGATGAGTAGAAGAGGACTGGAGGTCCTAATGAAATCTAAGCACTTATTCTAAATCTGATATGCATTTGGTAGACATTCATTGTGTGGCTATATAAATGCCTACATCCCAAGTCTAAACATCAGAGGTCACCCAAATCTTACCCAAGGATCCCATTCTTTATTTACCAAGGAGTCAGTTGATTAAGTCAGAATATGTTGCCTTTTGTTGTAACAGTAATCTTGTATTAACAACTATTTCACTTACCTTGCCTAATCTTCTAAGGTCTAGTTCTCTATTTATAAAATTTCCAACTGAGTGAAAACAAGGAGAAAAAAATCCCCTGACATTTATCATATACCTGTTATGTTCTAGTAAATAGGTGTTTTACTTGTAGTTCTAGTTGAGTTTGGGTATTAGGGTGCTCCTCTTCCTTTTGAGAGAGTTATCTTTATTGTGCTTAACACTCTATGGCATTCCTTTCTGTTTACTAGTATTGAGAGATTTTGGTGTCTTTACCTTAACCTTATATGTCCTAGTAATTTTTTATGACTTAATTATGTCATACTTTCCATAGCACCTTCCAGAGTGCATTGGACATGGTGTTGCAAATAGTTGATTAGGAATATGAAAATATAGATTAGACTAAAAGAATATGGAAAAAAGGAAAATGAATGTGAATACCACCTATCATCCCTTATAAATTCATTGATCCTCTTGTTGGGATTGGGAAAAATGAAGAAATAATGCCCCAGTGTTGAAAAATAATGAATATACTTTGTGAAATGAGTAATTTACTTTCTTTCAGTAGATTCCCATCTGATATAATTATTATGGAATGATTTTATAGAATTTTATGGAATGATTTATTATGGAATGATTTAATCTGAAAAGCATTTAAATGTAACACAGTTTAAATGTGATACAGAATCTGTCAATCATGTTTCCATGTATTTATATGAGTTGATAATTCAATAAAATATAATTCAGTATTTGACTTATTTTGAAAATTGAATGCTGTATGACTTATGTAGTTTGACATTAAAAGAATGTATTGGCTAGTGAAAATGAAGTTAGCTAAAAATTTCTTTAGAAGAATTGAACCATGAAAAAAAACACATGGTAGGTATGAATGTCAGTAACCTAAATTTCAGCAGCAACAGAGTAACTTTTTTTTGGAGTTAAAGCACTGGAATCAGTTAATTAAAGAAATTTCCTTTAATGAAACATTAGAATTTTTTCCCTTTTCCAAATTTTCCACCTATTTATTTTTAGGATGTTTATAACATGTTTAAATTCAAAAGCTAAACTTCATTTAAAAGCTTTTCCAACATGATGTTCACTTCATAGACTTATTAATTCAAGCACAGACAAGTTAGATGTGTCTGAGTTTCTGTAGAAAGTTTTTATCAGAACCAACAATAGGACTGGGATTTCCTAGTTGCAAATGAGGCAACTATTTTAGCAGATGATATGCCATATATTTTGTGGGTAAAGACTGTCAAGCTTGTTTTCACTTTTTACAGTATTACCATCACCTTCTGTGTGGAGACAGCACTTTCTTTGTTAACTTCAGTAACACTTACTAAAGACATTTTTTTAAATTACAAACAAATAATTAGTTCTTTTTAAATTTGTTTTCCACAAATTGTATTTAAACATATTTTCAATTTACATCATGAAACCTGATAACTTGTGATAACTGTCCAAACTCAGAAAGGAATGTTCATTTTAATGAAAATTTACAAAATTTTGTTGATTTTGTAAGTCTCTTGCCATTGAAAAGGAGAAGCTTTTTCAATGCTAAATTTATGGTAAGAGATACATCATTGAAATGACAAGGTCTAAGCCATTTTATAATTCCTTTATAAGTATAATGTTCTGAACTCTGGATATAGAGGAGTAGGATCTATAGAAACTACCAGAACATAATGATACCCCGTGTTTGTAAAGCAAGTGTTCCAACATGTTTTCATATACTGTAATTTTAAATGCAGTGTTATATTTTATTATTATGCTAGTAATACATACATATTATAGAAACATTAGAAAACATAAATAGAAGGAAAAGAAATGAATGTTAAATAATATTACTCTTAGTTAAAATTCTTTGGAGGCGATAGTTCTAAACTCCTGCATTTTTTCTTTGTATGTGTGTTTTTTGAATAGAAAAGTATGACTGTTTTGATTTTCATTTTTTGTATCATGGTTTAGTACCTCAAAGGTAAAGAAAACTGAGGAAAAAAGGAAACAATACATGTAATTATATAGGTCTTTACAGATATATATATACACACACATGAAAATATATATACACATATATATATATTTATATTTACATCCTTATTAATATTTTGACAGTATAAGATTTCTCCCTTCACACAACATAATTTTTAATAGTTGTCTAGTACTCTATTATACAAATATATTCTAATTTATTCCCAGTTTCCATTATAGGACACTTGATTATTTCTAACATTTTGTTATTATAATCAGCACACTGATAAATATTCTTTTAGATACATCTTTTTATAATTCCTTAATTATTTCCTGAGGCTCAATTTCCAGAAGAGGAATGAGTAGGTCAAAGGTCTGAGTATTTTGGAGCCTGATAATTACTTTCAAATTGTTCTCCAGAAAGTCTTATAATTTACTTTCTAAGCAAATATGAATATTTCTTTTCTCTCACTAACAGAAATTAAATTATTAGTTTCCATTGTCTCATTTTAATTCTTATAATACCTGTGAGCTAGATAAAACAGACTAGGAGAAATGCCAGTGGTCACACATGGGAAAAGTAACAGACGGGCAGTCAAGTTTTCTGACTTGCCATACCACATATTTCTTTTCCCTCAGATCACGCTGCTGATGACGGCAGCTCCAAGTGAACTGTCAGGAAAGAACCTGGAGCATGAACCCTCCCTGCCAGGATCTGACTCATGCCTGTGTTGCTGGCAGAGCCCTGGACTCCAGCCATTGGACTGTGGGTGGCACAATTCTAGGATTCTGAGAAAAAGGCAATGCTGCCACACTGCTTGCCCAGGCCAGCTCTGAAGTCAAGGGAAAAGAAGGAAGAAAGAAAGTTGGAGGCCAAAGACAGAGAGAGTGACCAAGTCACAGACTTTTTTACATGTCTCTGAAAACTTTTGATCGTTGCCTGTCTTAGGAGCGAAATAACTCAGGTTATCCATTGAATCTGAAGACTTTTAATTAATGGATTTAATTTTGTCATTTTCTTATTGTAAAATTCAAACCAATAAGATTTTGTTTTTGTTTTAATCTTACAAAACATTCAAGGATCCAAGTTCTCTTAACTGAAACAAAAGAGGTACTGAAGGAAAAAATCTGCCTTTGGATAGAAAAACATCAGGGTGTCTTTTTTGTTTGTTTGTTTTTGTTTTTAATAGCAAATGATTTAGTAAATTTAGGTCAAGTATAAAGGAAATTGAGAAAAAAAAACTACAATGAGTGTAATACTGTAGGTGCTTATAAAGTACCAAAAACTATTTGATTGTATAATTGTGTAACAAAATTGCTATGCTGAAGTACAAGCATTATTTGTCAAGATACATGAAATTAGGGTTACTACGAGGGCCTTAGGGGTACAGACTCTGCTCAGGAGTGTCTGTCCGTCTTATAGTGGGGAGCAAGCAGATTGACCCAAGAAACTTTGTAATGGGGAACAGATTGACCCAAGAAGCTCTTCTGACCTCTAGTCCTCGATAGGTCTCTCTTTTGTGCTCACCATTACTTTGTTCTCAGATCAGTAAACCTGCATAACAAACTGAAGTCAACATTACCTGTCTGTTGTGCTCGAAGGCTATCTTCCCCTTGAGAGCAGGAATTGTACCCTGATGCTTATTGTGTCTACCTCTGTTAAGAGGAACTTAATAGAAAGAACAAAGTTATAGCTTAGGGAGCATTAGATCATGTTTCACTATTTTGGGGTAGAAATTAGTTTTTGTAATTTTTTTTTTTTTAGAAATTAGTCTTTAATTGTTATAGTCACTACTTCTCACAAATATTGGACTATACTTTTCAAATTGATTATGGTAAATTTACATGATTAATACATTTCATCTTTATTAATTGGGTGAACATGAGAAAGTCATTATGTATCATAAAATCCATTAGTTTGTCCTGATATTCAGGAGTGGGGTTAGGATATGTTAGAATATTCTTGGGATTTTCAGAGTTTGAAAAACATACAGCCCTTATATAATTTTGTATTTGGAGCATAAACTAGTTACTATTTCTGTAATATTGAACACTAGAAAATGGCCCTGGAAAATGTTGATCCTTGGGTTTCTCAGAGGTTGTTGGCTAGCACTTCCCAGGAGGTTGTCTAGGAATCGCTGGGATAGAGTGAAAGGGACTATAATTTATATTCTCTTGTGTTTTTCACTGAATTAAAGGTAAGACACTTCACTAACCCTGAGAAACTCTAGCACCTTGGATTTCACCATAGTTAACATAAACCGTTTTTATTTTGGATATTTAGGAAAGTTGTTATCTTTAAAACAATTATCTTATTTTGAAGAAGGATGAACCTGTAGATCACATTTCTAGTTTCAGAAAGATAAAGAAGATAAGGAAACCAATCACACTGAGTTTCTGAAACAGACATGTAGAATTCTCATTTCTTCACGTACACGGCCTCACGATCCCAGACACTTGACCCACTGATTGATTGACTTTTTTTACATGTAGCTCAGAAGATCCTATGAGAGAACTGAAACACAGTGTAGTCTTTTTGAGGTGACTGGGTATTTTCTATTTAAGGGACTAGAGACTGTGTTCTCATGGTTTTGGGGTCTTTATTTGAAGAAGTCTTTTATTTCCTTTTTATTGAGATATAATGACATATGACAGTGTTTAAGGTACATAACATGATGGTAAACTTATTGTGAAATGTTTACCGCTGTAGTTTAGTTAACATTCATCAGCTCCCATAGATACAAAAGAAAAAAAAATGTATTTTATAAGTGTGGCAGATGATTTGGGTGGGCCAAACTAGTAAGTAGTAGGAAGTCATTGACTATTAAATATTCACTGATGTGTACGAGTACTGGAATCCTGGGGAATGATTCTCTGACTTACATTAAAAAGAGTTGGATTCTAATCTCAGCACCAGGATGTACCATAGTTTATGTCAGTCACACAATTAGAGAAACAGAAATTCCACTATTTAGAAATTAGAAATAATAATACTTGCCCTGACCCCTATTCAGCTGTTATGAGGATCCACTGGAACAAGGCAGGACTTTTGGAAGGCACTTTACAAACTTTCAGCACTGTAAAAATTAAGGAACTGTTATTATGCAGTACTCAGGAAATAGCAGGCACCTGGGAAAACCCACAGAGAGTGGTTTTGTAAGAAGTTGCTCAGCCTCTAAGGGAAAAATTCCTGGTTCAATAACGGCCAAGAAGAACCAGTTTGGGAAATTACGACATGAGGTAAAGCACATGGGACTTTCTGTTTTGTTTCTGGAGATCAGAGTGCTTTGAATGTCATTCTCATTAGTTATCCCGCCTTACTAGGGGTGGTTCTGAAATGATAGTATGTTGTGTCAGAGTGTTAATAAGGCAAAGGAGATAGTTGAACTCAATTTACAGTAGCAAATAGAAACTGAACTACTTTGTTGTGGGGAAGACAGTTTATGTGTGTGGACATACATGTAAGGAGGGGAAACAAATTCAGATTTATCATAAACTTTCTGGATTTCTAGGAGTATTATGGGATTCCCAACATCTCATACTATGAAGGAGAAGTAGCAGTGTATTATCAAATAATAACTTCTGAAGTTCTTCTATCGCTTCTCTTCTGAAATTAAAAAAAAGTCTTTGTCTTATTAGCTGTGTTTTGTTGACTTTTGTTTGATTCTCAATGTGGGTGAAACCACTAAGAATATAATCAATTTACTTGACATTGATGAGACACAGGCCTATAAGTATCCTTATTAATATTTATATAAGGTATAGAAAATCTTCATATTAACAGTCACACTACAGAGGCAATCCCTGGAAAAGCATTGATGTCCTAAAAATGTTGTCTATTTTATGAGAAAACTTTATTTTGATAGGGGACTATTGAAGTGTAAGATCAGAAAGTTGGTTGATTCATATTAGTGATATGCTGCAGAAATATTACTTTTTCTTGAAAACTCATAGAAAAGTTGATATTTTGGCATCTTCAAAAGTTAACAGGTTAAAAAAATGAACTTGTCAGGTGACTTATAAAAGATGTTTTGGAAAAGAATTCCTAAAGTTCTTTTGGGAATTGGGGGTGGTGGAAATTAGAAAGTGATTTACTCCATACTACTACCAATTACTTCTGTCTTCTCTTATAATTTTAAAGGGTAGAAAGCTAAAAATGACATTCTTCAAAGTACTTGCTGTTTAATTTTTGAGGAGTCACCTAAGCTCTGTCATAAAAATAAAAAGTATTAATTCTCTATTTCCTGTGTAACATATTACATGGACTTAGTGACTTAAAATAGCATCATTTACTAGCTCAATGCTTCTACGTATGAGAAGCATGGGCTGGATCCTCTAATTAGGGTTTCAGACTGAAATCCAGGTGTTGGTCAGAACTATACATCCATCAGGGTTCTCTTGCAAGAAAGTGTCTGTGACTTTGCATTTCTAACTTCTTTTAAAGACTCAATTAATTAGGTCGAAACCACTGGTCTAATCTCCTTCTGGGCTAATTCGCAGCCCATGGACTGTACCCTAATTACAAAATTCCCTTTTCCCATAGAACATAATCATGGAATTGATTCTTACGATAATCACAAATCCTGTTGACACTCAAGGAGAGCCTGTTGTACAGGAATACTTCAGGGATAAAGAATCTTGAAGACTGTGTCAGAATTCTGCCAGCTGTAATGTACTATTTAGAGGGATAAGTGAACACAGCGAGGTGGTGTTCACGTGCAGAGGGACTGTGCGTCTCAGGAAGCACAGTCACACTGGTGGTGCTTCCCAGGCAGCTTTACAGAGTTTTCACTTCTGTTTCCCAGTGTTGCAAGTGCCACTCAGTGGGCCATAGCAGTAGTGGCATTTGTGTTAACTCAGCTGCTGTGACTGAGCATTCCTTTCGACAAGTATGTGTTAGCTTTTCCTTGGTGGTGTTCAAGACTGGTTTTTTGGCCCTTCCATAGATGGTATCAGGTAACTATTAGTTTATAACAAGTTCCCTTCTGTTAAATTAGCTAGAGAGAATGCTTATTTATCTTTAACAGGGTCATAAGCTGGGCTTCTTTGTATGTTTCTATTAAGTGTGTGTAGTTCTACATTGTCTTTAGAGATTCATAAAACTTTAGAGCAAGACTATTTCTGTTTCTAGAACTTGTTCAAACTATACAGACCATTTATAGTAGAGTCCAGGATATCAGAATAGTTTTGTGGGGAAAAGAATTCAATAGTTCTGTCAGTTTGGGATACAGTACACACTCCTGTAGCTTATAATTCTCATTAGTATATCAAAAAGACTTCAAGGGCCTCCCTGGTGGCGCAGTGGGTTAAGCAACACACTGTGAAGCAAACCGCAACCACTGCAGCACGAGTTCGATCCCTGCTGCCGGCCAGGGAGGGG
>JAGFMF010011861.1:20295444-20340788 GCA_019455555.1 Galemys pyrenaicus
CTGTTCTGCTCCCCGCTCTGTCTCTGGTGAATCCTCTCACCCCCCACACCTCTGGCCTGTACCCCAGTGCTTGTATGCATAAATAAATAAATCTTTAAAGAAAAAAAAAAAAAAGACTTCAAGAGCTCTTATAGGAAAAAAAATCCAAGCCTCAAAACTGTTAGAATTCACTTATTCCCAAACCAAGACTCAGATAAGTTAAATAAAATTATCAAAGTCTACTTGTGGATTAGTGGTGGACCCAAGGTTTAAAACTAAGCTAACTAGGCTTTTTGATTCCGGAAATATTAAGTTTATTCCTTATTCTTTATATCTTCTTGATCAGTAAGCTTCCATGAATACAAACACAACCTCATGAGAAAATAAAAGACATTTGTATAGTTTCTGGGAATATATAAACAATGTCTTCATGAGACATGTCATTTTCCTTTGAGAAGCTTGGAATTCCAGATATGTCCACTCACACACTACTCAGCAGGAAGTGAATGACCAGCGAGAAGAGGTAGGCTGATGTTTTCCTGCCTCTCTATTATTCGTACCATAGCCTTACCTGGGTGCTAAGGTCAAGGGTTTCTGGACCACAGGGAGAAAGGGATGTGTGAAATTAAGCTCCAGAGCATTTGCTAACTGTAGTGCAGTTATCTTCCATGAAGACATGTTGGACTTAGGGCCTGATAGA
Organism: Galemys pyrenaicus; assembly: GCA_019455555.1. Lineage (NCBI taxonomy): Eukaryota > Metazoa > Chordata > Mammalia > Eulipotyphla > Talpidae > Galemys > Galemys pyrenaicus. Next base: position 20,296,124 of record JAGFMF010011861.1, read on the forward strand.
AAATGAATCATTTAAAAATAGGTCCAAAATTAGAATGTAGAAAAGAAGATTCAAGAGCATCACAAAAGGCAATAGAAATAATTTACATAATAGAAACATGATTGCTGGATCAGAACACATGCAAGCACGAGCCTTCTGCATTCCATAATGTAAACCACATCATACCCATCTGACCAAGGCAGAAAAGGTTCCAGGAGGTGCATATTTTCAGCATGAAAACAAGGAGCCATTAGTGTTATGAGCACAGATTATGGTCAGCTGGCTGGTCTGACATACTCTGGCATTTATTGCCCCGTAAGGCCACATGGTTGCCTCTTGCAGAGGTCAGGGGAAGATGTGGATGTGCTCAAGCTGCTTTAGATGCTTGAGTACCCAGAATCCTGTTCCCCCAGCCCCCACACCTTGCTGTTCTTGGGAGGAACTTAGACTAAAGAATCTAGTCTCTACCACTTCTTTATCATTGAAAAAATGATTTCCCTTGCATGGCAGAGAGGCACAATCACGAATTAGACTGGATTCTCTTTGCTGCCATCTTCCCTGCCTCCCTACTCCCTCCTTCCCAGCCTCCATGGTTTTTCTTTCCTTCCTCTGGCAACTGGTGCACTGGTTACAAACCCAAACCAAAACCCAGCAAACTCTCCTCAAGGCAGTGTTTCATAGCCATGTAGAACTTTCAAAGAAATGAAGTGGTAAACGAATCAGCCATGATATTTAGTCATAAAGAGATTCAAACCACAACATACAGCCACCACAATTCTATGGGAAAAGTTTCTTCATCCATGCATCTTCTGCAGTGTTTTTGGTGTTCCTCAGAACCTGGGCTGAGCCATGTCTGACAGTATCCTGGGACATGCTCTAGGCTTTGTGAGGTTGCATGGATTGTGCTTGAGGAATTAGAGAAAGGTAACTTAGAAGTTTTGGTTTTAGTGTAAACATCTTCAGTCATTTTTACCATGTGTTCAATAGTTATTCTCTGGCCCTTTGGTTTAGCAGGTGAGTCACCACTCAGATTGTTCAAGCTACACCCAGTAGGCAGTGAATGTTGGTTGGTGATATGGCTACTTGTGAAAAACATAGACAAGATTTTATGTCTTTTAAAACCCAGCAAAGAAGCATGGTACTGGAACAAGGACAGACACACAGACCAATGGAACCATATAGAAAGCATGGGAGTAAAACTACACAACTATGGACAACTGATCTTTGACAAAGGAGCAAAGAATTTGCAATGGAACAAAAAGCTTATTCAATAAATGGTGCTGGCAAAACTGGTCCACCATATGCAAAAAAATAAAACTGGACCACTACCTCACACTGTGTACAAAAATCAACTCAAAATAGATAAGAGATCTAAATGTAAGACCTGAAACTATAAAATATTTAGAGGAAAACATAGGTAAAACACTGCAAGATTTACATCTCAATAGCATTTTCGAGGTGGCAGTCCCCAAAGCAATAAAAATGAGAGAGAAGATAAATAGATGGGATTACATCAAGACAAAAAGCTTCTTTACAGCAAAGGAAACATTAAACAAAAAGAAACCCCACTGAATGGGAAAAAATCTTTGCACTCCACACAACGGACAAGGGTCTTATCACAAAGATATACAAAGAACTCATAAGACTCAAGAAAAATAAAGTAAAAAACCCAATAAAAAAATGGGCAGAAGAACTTAAAAGACACTTCTCCAAAGAGGACATACAAATGGCCAACAGGCACATGAGAAAATGCTCAACATCCCTCCTAATCAGGGAAATGCAAATAAAGACCACAATGAGATACCACCTTACACCAGTAAGAATGGCACATATAAAAAAAACCCACAACGATAAATGCTGGCGAGGATGTGGAGAAAAAGGAACTCTACTACACTGCTGGTGGGAATGCAAGCTAATCCAACCACTATGGAAGGCTGTTTGGAGGTTCCTCGGTCTACTAGAAATGGAACTACCATATGATCTGGCAATCCTGCTCCTAGGAATCTACCCAAAGGACACAAAAACAACAATCCAAAAGAGTACCTGTACCCCCATGTTTATTGCAGCACTATTTACAATTGGTAAGACCTGGAAACAGCCCAAATGCCCAAAAGTAGAGGACTGGATCAAGAAGATGTGGTCCGTATACACCATGGAATACTATTCAGCAATCAAAAATAAAAAACGAGGGCCATTTATAGAAACATGGATGGAGTTAGAGGGAGTTATACTCAGTGAAACAAGCCAGAAGGCAAGAGGAAAATATCAGATGGCTTCACTTTTGGGAGGAATGTGAAAGAGCAAGTACAAAAAAAAAAAGAGTAAGCTCAAAGAAATGGGCAATTACAACCAAAAACAAACAAACAAACAAACAACAAAACTCAACAAGACCAAAAGGTCAAAGATAAACTAAAGGGACAATGGGGGGGGGGGCAAAGATTGGGATGAGGGCAGAAGGTGCACAAGGGGCTGAGGTGATGGCACACGGGTGGAATGGTGGTGGGAACTCCCTGGGGAATATAAATGATGTAAAATATAATTAAGTAAATCTAATTTAAAAAATTAAAAAAAAAATAAAACCCAGCAAAGAAAATATCCAAGGAATGAGATGTATTTTAGTTTTTATCTATTATGCTTGGGCATGCTTATGGAAGAGCAAAATATTATTCAAGCCCAAAATGTCAGTATGTTTATTAATTAAGAAGTACAATCAGGTTCTAAATACTATTTTCTTCTGTTTTTAGTGTCCAACTGGACTCAAACTAAATTTAATTTGTAATTGATGAGAAGCTGTGAGAACTTTATACAGAAAGTTTTAAAATGTGACTGACCCTGGTGCTGTGTTAGACACGCAGAATCAGGACAGCACTAAATGGTTAAGAGATCACATACCCTGGGTGCAGATGGTCATACAGACATCTTTTTTCTGTTCTGGCAATGGAACAAGACATTTACATCAGAAATTTCCAGAAAGCTCTGCAGGTTCAGGTTCCTGCTGTCTAATGCTTTAGTCTTTCAGAGTTACATGGAAGGTCTCCATCAAGTGTTGGTGGAACTTACTCTCCATTCAGCATGCCACGAGACTTCACTATATTTGGGGCTTATTTATGCTAATTTTATATTAAAAACTGAGTCTATGATAAAGGAAGAATTTAGATTTAAGATATATAGTGACTATATTTCCATTCAATTTTCTTTTGTCTAATGGTCTGAATTTATTTCAACCTACCAAAGCTAAAATGAAATTGCTTCCTTGAAAAGCTGTGTTTATCATAAGTACACGATGAACAAAAGGAAGCTAGGTCGGATATTCCCAGTAGAATGGATGGGTGTTTTCCCAGTGGCTGCTGCACACCAGGGCCTCAGTTCAAACTCTAGGAAGGAGATAAAAGGTTGAGGTTGTGGATAAAATTCTCCAATTATTTTTCTTCTTTTATCAACGGTAGTTTTAAATGGCTGTCTTTCCTGGTCCAAAGCAGGCATGACTGCTATGGATTTAAAATGAATACTCAATTTTATCTGACTCAGTAATGGACATATTTCTGAGAAGTGCATGGGGAGAGCTGATATCCCCATTTCAAAGGAGCCGCAGTGGGCCCGAGTACTAGCTCCTAGGAAGTTTCAGAGAACACTCATAAAGCACTCCGATAACACACAGGGGTGTCTCGGTCCCGGACTTTGGACTTTTCACTGCTATTCTAACAGGTCAGGTCTCAGATGCAAATATTTGGTTTGACCTTTTCTTACTGTAAACAGTGCAGCCCTCAGGATGAAGTGGAGAATTTGTGACCATTTGACAGACATTAACAGAATAATTATAAGTCCGGATTTTTTGGTTATTTACCAAGATTTCCTAGCCTGGCTGGCATTTTGGGGGATTTTGGTAATGGTAGCTGCGTATGGGGTTAGGGAATGAAGAATAGCTTCAGTGCATCCATATGGCCCCTAGGACTCTGCATTTACTCAGACATAAAGATAGAGCAACAAGCATCATCCTATGGATCTAAACTTCAGATCAGCCCGGGAAGGCAGTGCTCACCTGGACAAGGTCCGTGGCTAAGTTGCCCCCCAGCCCACGCAGGTGGTTCCCGTCTTTGCTTTTTGTCAGGACTATTGTCGTGGTTCTTGGCCACCTTCCTTGTTGCATTTCCTCGATCCCATTTATATTAGCTTTTTCTTTTAAAGTCAACTCTTACTTTTCCTTTTCCTCTCAGTGTAATCTTGCCTCTCCCCATGGATTTTTAAGCACCTTTAGATGACGGTCATTTGGGGTGAGAGCAAGTACAAAGAGTGGAACAGCAAATCTGCTTTCAAATTCTGCTTCCTACTTTCTGTGAAAACACTGGAAAGCTGATCAACTTCTCTGAGTCTTTGTTTCTTCATGTCTCAGAGGAAATGTCATCTTTACAGTTTTGTCTTGAATATTAAATAAAATAGTGACTATAAAGCCCACAGCCCAGAAAGAATCCCTTAATAGATTTCTTTCCTTCCCTTGCAATCCTTTGATATCCCTTTCTCAGTACTTTATGTTCACACTTACTTATATAATAGACATTTAAGTCCAATGAAAATAGTTAAATTGAATGAAAACATATAGCAGGTCCTCAAATAATGTTTTTTTGTTATAATGTTGATGAGGGAAAATATCAATTCCTGACTGGGGTCACTATCTCCTCAGTACTTGTGGGTTCCTCAGGGTATTCCTACATTCCAAAGTTGTGCATGCCAGTCAACTGGCATGCCTACACTCTCCCAGGCTGAATGAGTGTGGGTGTGTGTGTGACGTGCCTGGTACAGAGGGGCATCCTGTTCACAGTGGGTTCCAGTCATCACCCTGAGATGCTGGCACAGGCGCCAGCCACCAAGCCCAGAACTGGAATAAGCATGTTGGAAAGTACATGAATAAATGAGTACAAGTGGTTGTTTCATATTAGACATACTTGTGGTGTTTTTTTTAGAAGCTTGGTGGTGTTACTGGGATCATAAATAAACCATAGGTAATTAACACTTGTTTATATAGATTAGACTATGGCAAAATTGTTATTAATATATATCATTTCACTTAAAGTCAGCTTCCAAACACCTATATGTGATATTAAATTATGTCTCACTATCCATACCATTTCTTTTATTTATTTATTTTTTTGCATAGAATAACTGGGGTGCAGGCCAGAGGTACAGAGATGAGAGGATTCAACAGAGATAGAGTGGGGAGCAGAACAGGCAGATCTACTGAGATACACTGCTGAGAGGAGCAGTGGGCCAGGCCGGGCAGGAGAGGTCTGCTGCACCTTGTGAGTTAGCTCTCGCTGGCAATGGAACTCCAGCCTTGGTGGTGATAGTGCTGAGACTTAACCCGTAGACCACCAGGGAGGCCCTATACAGACTTTCTGAAAGCAGCTTGCAAGGTTTATAAATTATCTAGTATCAGGTTGTGTTAGGTTAGAAAGACTTAGTCCTTTAAAAATCCCACCTGCTTTCCCCTGTGTCAGGAGGTAGTTATTTCATGTACAGATCTCCTCAAGGTAGCTGCATTAGTTCTTCTTTTTGCCTATGCAGAAACAACCTTAGTATGTTATCCATGTGAGTATGTTTAAAAGTGGAAATAAGTTTGTCAAGAAGAAATAAGGTGGGGAGTGTAGAAAGAAGATAAAAGGGGGGAAGTTGGTAAATTATCAATGAGAGAGAAAATGAAAGGCAAAACCCTAAAAAGCAAACAAAATTCCATTTAAGCAATGTAGTCCTTATGGTAAAGAAACAGTGAGAAGGAACTCTGGGATAAAGACATGATCAAGTCTGGTACTTACTTGGGTGTTGACACACATCTGCAAATGTAGATTTCCCAGTGAGTTAGAATACGTTTCCCACAAAGCCCCCTTTTCCAACTCCTGTAACATCAACTAACTTTAAACATAGGAATACAGAGTATGGAACTGATGGAAAGATTATTAAACTCTTTTCTTATAAGAAAAAAAAAGCCATGGGCTCATCAGCATGGCGACTTCCAGGAGCTTTCACTATGACCCGAGGCCCTAACCGCGGTCTCCAGGGAAGTCCAAGTGGGATTGTGGCTCATATTTATATAGTTAAGAGGCCAAGTGATACTATCCTCATATTAGAGGTAGGGTGGTGAGACCTTTATCCCTCCTTATGGTTGGACAGTTGTTTTTTCAATAGTCATTTGAGGCTACTGAGATTCTGGTATAAAGGGAAGGAAATGCCATACTAATGAGCTTTGTCATCAGCCGTCTACACAGGCGCTAGCTTGGACTGTGTTGTACATCAAAACAGAAACATTTTGTATATCATTTGCATTTGGTCTATATTTTTGGTGTTTACATATGTATTCAAAGTTTTGTTTTTTTCATTTTAAAGTTTAATCCATCATTATATAATTGCTTCCTTTTCCACATCACAATAGCATATAATGTAAAAACAATTTCAGTCTTAGTTATATATTTTATGAGTTTTTTCTAAATTTTAAACTACATCTTAAGTTATTTGAGGAAAAGAATAACATTGTACTTTCTCTGAATTCTACACATTGCCCAGGTCTTAATAACTTGGTAAATATTGTTTGACTGATAAGCACCAGTTTCAACTTAATTAAACTCACACTAGATTCTGTCTATCTAGCTACCTATCTATCTATAAACATATATACATATATATTGTGTTGTTATATGTTATATCATATATTTAATATATTTTATATATGTAGACATCTAAACATACAAGATATAGTTTGATCTTAATATAATTTAATCATTGTAATATACGCAGATGAAGAATGTATACCTCATTTTCATTTTATAGAATAGGAGAACAAGGCTTCTGGAGAAAATGTAGCTAATTCTATGTTTCAGAAGCAGTAGTTTAACTGATGTTTATTGTGGTTCATAGTATTAATTTTTGACTAGTGGGGTGGGCTCTAGTAGTGTTTATTAAGCTCCCATCTCTTTTCCTCCTCAGCCAAAATTGAGCAACTCATTTGTTCAAAATTTAAAAACTCAAAAAATTATTTGCACTGCAGGAAAGCAGGTGTAAGGTGTAGATCTGGAGATTCACATTGAAGCGTAGTTTAAGGGCTCTGCCGCTAAATCTGCTCTCTAAATCAGGAGCATTTGCAGATAGTACACGTGCAACATGCATGTGGATTAGCCTGATAGTCTACCCTATTTGGGTTTGTGAGGAGGTGGGGATCAACATTCCCTTTCTGTGCACATAACTGTTGACCACAAAAGCATCTTTATTTTTTCCAGGAAATGGATTTTTGATATGTGACGTTAACAAGTCTTTCTATTTCTCTGTGAATGCATAGGCACAAATAGCAAGTGACTATTTCACTATAGACTTAACAACTTACCTTGATGATTTAAAGACCAGACATTAAGAATTAGTAACTCCCTGACCAGAGTTTGCAATGAGCTAAAAGATAAAAAAAGAAAGCTATAAATTTTTACAATAATCTCAGAAATAAAACATAAAAACCATGCCCAAGGTTCATGGTTGTTTTTCTTCTTGTGTCTTTTTTATTTTCCATCGAACACATGACTAAATAGGTTTGTCCAGAGACAACAACAAAGTGTGTGTGTGTGTGTGTGTGTGTGTGTGTGGTGGGGAGAGGTGAGAGACGTAAAAGTAGGAAAACTGACTTGAAATCAGCAAAAACGAAAATAAAAAGGAAAGCCGTAGCAAACAGATTGAACTTTACACTTATATTTAAAGTAATAAAAGTCCATCCTAGCTGATGTGAATATTGAAGAAGTCAATGAAATCAAAGCTATAAGTGTAACTTGTTTAAGTATGGAAACCAATGTACTGTTAGTTAAGATGTAAATGATCTGACTCTCTGACCTCTAGCAGAACTCTTAATTTTATTTCAATTTTTGTCTTAATTTAGTTTAATAAAGTAAATTTAGTTTAATTAAGTAAATGCTGTGTTCCAGACACAGGCAAAAACTGATCACCTCATGTAAGTCATGAAAGAATTTCAGTATATTTGGGGCGATGACAAGGACACTTCTGCTATATAATAAAACAGGATGACATTAAAATAAACAGAGATAACAGAAATGGTTACAAATTTAAAAAATCGTATTTATTAAAAAAAAATCTTACTTAAATCCAATTTATAAGATGTAAATGGCCAGATTTACATCTTATGGTAATGGTACGATGAGCTAAGATTCCCCCTGTTTTTCCTCATCTAAGTGCTAAAATCTGTCATAAGCAAACTAGGAATTTTTGTAATTTCTTGTGAACTCTGAGGGAGACAAAAATGTTAAACATATTTTTGAATACTGGAGGACTGTCTTCTGTGACTGAGGAAATTGCTTTATTTGTAACAGAATTCTTATGTATAAAATACTAGTACTAAATATACATTCATCATATAGCTGTTTTGAAGCTCAACTACCATTACATACTAATTAGCATTATTATATTCAGTCAATAATTATGAAACTATTTTTCATGCTCACATAAAACCATAGAAAATAATTGGATCCAAGTAGAAGATTCATAGCTTTAACTTTATATGCTAGTTTTATGAAATATGTTTAGTCTTCCAAATTAGTCAGACATTTGACTTTTGCAGGAAAAATTATTGTGTTTTCTCTCTTTATTCAGATAATGTTACATCATATAAACTCTAGTGCTTTTGTTGTCAAGATGTGAATAGAAGCTTCTAAACTACCATTTATGGTACTCAGCATTATCTATATGCACTCACTTGAGAGCTGACATCACACATTTAATAGTCACTTCAGAGTCCTTATGATGATTGTGTCATACAGAATTTGATGCCTCAGTCTTTACTGCAGATATGTTTAAAAAGAGAGATTTATGAGAAATTTTCAATCATATTTGTCATCGTCCATTAGTGTGCTTTCTTCCGATACAGTTAATCTGTATCCCTCAGTGTCTAAGTGTCCTTGGCAAAGTCATCACCATGATGAGTCTATTAAAAATTAGGTATTACAGAGTCTGGCCCCTACCTCAGGCTCACTTGTCATCTCTTCTTAAAGATTCTGGGTTGCCGTTTTCTCTCCCCAGTACCTGCAAGTGACCAGACTCAAGATCTGGTCTTGAGCTCCTACCAACCTCAATGTCAGATCTCAGTTTCTGCTTTTCTCTCTTCCAGCTGAGCATTTTTTTTTCTCTCATCAAATTTTACTTTTTAGGGGTTTATCATTCAGTGCTCTTTTTTAGACTCTGTGAGAAACACACACCTGTTTTCCTAATTAGTTGACTTGATTTCATTCTCTGAAATTTCTTAAAGACTCATTTTGTCTGAGGCAAAATTTTGTAGTCTCCCTTGTCCCTTTGGGATGATTCATCAATGGAATCTCCCTGTTTTTCCTTGTCTGAGTGCTAAAATCTGTCATAAGCATACTAGGAATTTTCATAATTTCTTGTGAACTCTGAGGGAGACAAAATGTTAGGTTCACTTCCTTATCTCAACGAGTGTTAAGCTAACCCAACAAAGAACCAAAATCCAGGGTGGCTGTTGTTAGAATTTCTAAACAAAATTCCAAATAATGTTAAATTTGTTCTTCTAGATCTTACTATTTTCCCCTCAACATTCTTCCTTTTTAGATAAGCAGGTCTTCCAAACATATTGACCCCACCTCCCTCATTTTTCCTTCTTTACCAGGTGCCCCATCAGTAACATTTCAGATTCTCACTCATAGCAGAGTCTATGGGAATCTTCCTGAAAGTTACACTAAGATGTTAGTAGTGTTTAGTATGTTTCTCTGACTAGGAGTCTTAAAAACAAACACACACACACTTTCAAATGGGAAGTGGAATGAAAACACTTAAATGGGAAGTGAAGGATCAAAGCTCCCTTTCTAAGCAGGGTAATTTTGTATGTGGGAACATCTAGAAGGTGAGTGAGGGTGAGAGGTTTAATGCTTTCCCATACTAATCAAATACTTGGTATTCAATCCATATTTTTTTAAGTTGGTTGTACCAGATTTATTTCTGCTTCCAACAACACTCCTAGTGAGAAAACTTGAGTAATCCCCATGCCCAAGTAGGGGAAACTACAGCTCTCCCTCAACACTCCCTAAAAATCCCAGCTTGGGTTTTATAGAAAGAGCCTTTGACTCTTTATTGCATAACTAAACTGGATGGAAGCGATATCCTCTCTCCTTCACATCACCTTGTTCTGCAAGATTAAATGCACTTAAGGGAGAAAGACATTATCAAGGAGAGGATGGTTAATTGTTTTCTCAAAAATCCAATGGGCAGTAATCCAAAAACAATTGGGGAAACAGAAGTAACCCCTTATGGCTTTGTCTATCCGTGGTCTCAAATCCTTTACTTGGGTGATTTCTTATAATTTTCAATTCAGTTACCTTAAGATTAATGTTGCTATTGACAGGTAACTTATGATTTTTAACAAGATTATTTAGAGACTCAGAACCTTTCTGAACTTAATTGATAGATGAATTCCATCAAGATGCACAAACTTTAAGGTCTGTGTTCCCAAAGGGAGGTGCATATAACCCTTGATTTATTGAAGCACTGGGAAGTATCTTTAAATATCACCTTTAAAAAAATTTAGTTTTTGTGAATGCTTTAAATTTTCATTCATAATATATTAATATCACAATCATGTAATTCATAAATAAAATCATAGATATAGTGGAGGGACATGATGATTTTTTTAAAACTGGTAAATAAGTGGGAAGGAAGCACCTTGCCCATAATTTCCATCACCCTCTAATCCCTGACTGATAATGAAGGTGGGTTTTAGAAAGCACAAGATGCTGTCTCATTAAGCAGATTACCCATAAAATTAAAAGTAAACTTAGTCAGAACCTGAATTTTTTTCTGAATTCCAGCCAGTTCCAGAGATGGAAGTGAAGTGCAGCGACCTTGAGGGTCTAGTATTAGTTTAGATAAAGCTGGCGGTGTCTCTTGATGAAAAGTGTTTAATTTTTAGGTCAGAGCACTTAGCATTTTGTATAATCCTTTGGTAGCAAGACAGTCATTCATCCCCACTGGATACAGCTATAAGTGCTGGTAAAGCAGGGATATAAGGAGTTGGGGTATTGATTCTGCATGTTCTCTCTTCTCTGGGGGAGGAAAATTGGAGACTGCTCCTCTGGAAATTGTCAAAGAAGACTCCCTGTGAAAGAGGAAGTTGCCTGTTCTGAATTGACCTAGAGGATATTATGGGCATAATTCCTGTCTGTCTGTTTCTTCAGGTGTTTAGTAACCAAGGGATTCAAGATGGAGGGAAAGAAAGAAATAGAAGAGTTTTTTTTTTTTGTTGTTGTTTGTTTTCCTGCTGTATCAAACTGCTTCAGCCTGTAGGAAAAATAACACCTGCTGGCAGTGAAGGCTACTATCTGCTTTCTTTCTTTTTTAAAAAAAATAATTAATTATTTTTTAATTATATTTAATTGTATTTTACATTGTTTGTATTCCCCAGGGGGTTCCCACAACCATTTTCACCCCTGCACCGTCACCTCAGTCCCTTGTGCTTTTTATGCCCTCATCACTGTCTTTGCCCTCCCCTCCCTCCGCCCACCCCATGGTCCCTTGGGTTTATTTTTGATCTTTTGATCTTGTTGAGTTTTTATTTGTTTGTTTGGTTGTTTTTGGTTGTGATTGCCCATTCCTTTAGCTTTCTCTTTTTTTTTATTTGTTTGTTTTGTTTTCTTCTTTTTTATTTTTTGTTGTGGTCATTGTTTTTTCACATTTCTCCTAAAAGTGGGACCATCCGATATTTTCCTCTTGCCTTCTGGCTTGTTTCACTGAGTATAATTCCTTCTAGCTCCATCCATGTTTCTATAAATGGCCCTCGTTTTTTATTTTTGATTGCTGAATAGTATTCCATGGTGTATACGGACCACATCTTCTTGATCCAGTCCTCTACTTTTGGGCATTTGGGCTGTTTCCAGGTCTTACCAATTGTAAATAGTGCTGCAATAAACATGGGGGTACAGGTACTCTTTTGGATTGTTGTTTTTGTGTCCTTTGGGTAGATTCCTAGGAGCAGGATTGCCAGATCATATGGTAGTTCCATTTCTAGTAGACCGAGGAACCTCCAAACAGCCTTCCATAGTGGTTGGATTAGCTTGCATTCCCACCAGCAGTGTAGTAGAGTTCCTTTTTCTCCACATCCTCGCCAGCATTTATCGTTGTGGGTTTTTTTGATGTATGCCATTCTTACTGGTATAAGGTGGTACCTCATTGTGATTTTAATTTGCATTTCTCTGATTAGGAGGGATGTTGAACATCTTTTCATATGCCTGTTGGCCATTTGTATATCCTCTTTGGTGAAGTGTCTTTCCAGCCGGCTGTCACTGCCTGACTCCAGGTGTGCCCCGCCCATCCCAGACTAGGTGACTATAGCCCTGGAGCTGTGCTCTCTTGCTGTCTGACTATCTGGCTGTCCTGCCTGAATCTCAGTGCTTTTAATTACTTTGTGTGTGATGTGATCTTGGATGAGCTGCTTACTCTCCCCACTGGTAAATGGGGTAATAACCCCGCCTTCCTATAGCTGCCTATATTTTATGTCATACAATTTAAGCATTGTATGTCCCGGCTCTCTTTGCCAGACTTTCTTCCCCATTGAACCTGTCATCTGCAAAGTGTCTCTTGACTGGCTTTCTTTACACTAAAATCTTATCTTTTGGGACATTACTGAATCATAGCCTTCTGGAACTTTTAAAGTTCTTTTTAAGTTCTTTTTCATTTTTCCTTCACCAGTGTGTTACTAAGAATTGGCCATGAAATACAAGCTGTGCAAGATCAACAGTAGTCATATGAAGAATTAGGAGAGAAAGAGGACCGGGTTCTGAGTTCTTCAGTACATTTGTATGTCTTAGTCTGACGGTGGGGCCCAGATTTCACCATTGAGGTAGGTGGTGGATGGTTTCACCATCGAGGCACAGGGGACAACCATCTGCAGGGTTTTCAACCTGTTTACTTTGGGATAACAAATCTTTTTTTATACAGAGTAGCTCATGGGCCTGGACTTCTGTGAAAAAAGTACAAGAAATACTGTTCTATACTTACCACAATAACATTGGAAAGCCATTCCATTCTCTTAGTGTTTCACATCAGAGATAGCGGGGAAGGGAAAAAAAAAGACCTGTTGATGATTGAATCAATTCTAGTTTCATGTTATTGGTTTAAGCAACCTCACTCTACTTATTGATCAAACACTACCAATGAAAAAATCCTATCTAACGTCTCTTCTGAGAACTGGGGGAGTTTTAAATAACCTGCCTCTTACATCATCATTGTCCTCCTACTTTTACTACCTTTAGGACATTAAAGAAAGCAGAGAGCAATACTCAGAGTAGTAAAGAGATGGATTTAGTAGAAAGCCTACGTCTCGGTGGATAAGTGGATTTGTTTGTTTTTAATAATCCCTATTTGGCACTTTTTGAGCCCTTTCTCTCCATTCACACAAAAGTGTTTTACATATTTTTTATTAGCCCTTTTCCTTGTATTTAGTCGATTCTTTCCTCATGAAATTCCTGTTATTTACAAATTGGTTTTTCTGGATGCATGCTTTATTCTTATGATTTCTATCACTTTCCCTCTTATTTATTGATTCAATTAAATTATAAGTCAGTGTGTCCATGTGTTTTTTGTTTTTTTTTTGGAGAGGGATGTCCATTTGTGTTGTGTTTTACATCCTTTTAAAAAAATTGTGTAATATTCATAAAATAAAGTATACCATTTTATTATTTAAAAAATGATCAATTTTCTTATCAGCTTGGATAAATTTCTATGATTCTGTCCATGCTGTGTGTAATTTTAACTTTCTATACACCTTTGATCACAAGATAGCTTCTTGTTCAAATCAAACATTTTCTAAAGATATCAAAGTCCATGTGGAAAAACAGAATAAAAAGGATATTTGCATTAGATATAGCAACAAAGGAGAAATTGTAGCACAATATTTGTTGAAATCGCAAACGAAAGTATGTTTGTAGTGTTTCTCTCTCTCTCTGTCTCTAGAACGTGATCACTGAGGTTGAAAAATTTAACTCCTTTGTAGTATTTGCTGGTGTTTCCAGATGAGGGGGATGCCACTTACACAAGACTTAGTTGACAAGCACAATGCCTGTCGGGACAAGCCAAGGGTGGCATTATTTACATCTGCTGATCAAGGCCTCTGTGGGGCTGCAAAGACTCAGACTCACAGAGTGACTCAGGGAGACTGGACTCATGTCAATCTGCAGGCCTGCACTGCATTTTGATGTGGGCTAACACTTTCAGTTTTCATTCTGTAGATGCCATGAGCAAAACTTGGTAATTCAGAGTTCACACCCAACTTCTTACCTTTTCCTGCTTTAGTTCTTGCTTGACAGAGGCCCAGGAGAACAGAATAATGATTCATCAGCTCTACTTCCTGGCAAGTAATCCTTTTCCCACAGTAAGTGATGATTTATGCTGGGAGAGAGCTGAAGAATGTTGATTTGCTTTGCTTTTTTCCTGTTCAGCCTTTTTGCTAACTGAGGGTTGGGTGGGAATACTAGGTTTCCTTTTGCAAAGTCATCTAAAAAATATTTAAAATCATTTTTTTAAAGCATGTTACCTTAAGTGTGTATTATCTGAAGATAACAGGAATATAATAACCTCATCACATACTTTGTTAAAAAAGAGCAGCAGTTTTGAAATTTCCTTCCTTGTTTTAGCCTGTGAGCACTAGGTATGCTCATAGAAGTTGCTCCTACCACATCCTTATTTTATTGATGAGAAAACTGAGATGCAGGGAAGGTATATGAATTGTTTCCATAGAACAAGTTAGTGACAGACACAGATCAAGGCTAGAAACATGTCATTTTAGGGGACTGTCTTATCTAATAAATTAGTTTACTTGGAGCTTGTCATAAGGGAAAAACCAGGTATGAAAAAGTTTGTGACTTTTACAGTGTTTCATTAGTGCCAGAGGGTCAAGGGGGAAAGCATGTAATTTCTAATAGTAGACCTTGGTTTGAATCTTCACCCTAGAATTGGGTGGTGTTAGCTAATTTTTTTACTTAATTTTTCTGAGCATGCTTTCTTCTCTTTACAGAATGAGATGATAATGCTTATTTCCTATTATCTGCTGGAAAGATAAGGGTTAATATGCACAGATCTCCTGGCACATAGTAGGTTCTTAATAAGTGGAAATTCTAATTACTGCTTAAGACTAAGCAACATTTGCCCTTCTTTTCTGCTCTTTCCTATCAGAGAACACTTGCTATGCTTCACACTGGCTCAGAGTTGTGCCTCGTCACGCTCGGCATGGTTCACTTCGTTTTCTCAGGCCATTGCTGCATTTTTTTCCCCTTTGTAATTTGCGTCTGAGTTGTCTCATTTCCCTGAAACCCTGTCACAAGCCAAGAGGCTGTTGCAGAACATGATCTGAAACCTCACAGGCAAGGGAAAGTCCCCTCCAAAAGAGGCTTTTTGTTGTTTCTTGAATTTACACTTCTCTTTCAAATTGTGTAGGCACTTCCTCAGCCTGGTGGCTGACTGGATACCACAGAAGGACAAGCCTCCAATACCTTACAGGCAGTCTGAGAGCAATGCGGAGGTGAGGGAATGGCCACCTTTGCTCCTGGTGCCACCAGTCCTGCCACTGGACCTCCAGGTCTTTCAGTTTTGTTATTGTTTCTCTTTCTTTTGTTGTCTGTGCCACCTCCCCCCACTTACCAGGTCAACTGGTGAAAACTTCAATGGAAATTTAGGGGCTTCTGTGGTTATTAGGGGGTTATTGGGGCTTTTGCATTTTCTGTGTCCTCACTTCCTTTATAGCTCACAGGGATTTCCTAAGAAGCCTCGTCTGTGTCTAGTAGCTCAGGCCAGCTACTTCTAGCTATGATGGGGAATTGCCACTTAGGTATATATGTTCCTGTGGCCTTCTTCCTCCTCCTCGCTCCCCTCCTTCTTCCCCTTCCTCTTCTAACTCCTCCTCCTCTTTCTCTCCCTTCTTGTTCACATAACTTTAAAAATATACACCTGATGTTCAGGTCTTGCAAAGGAGAAAATTCTTCAGTTGTTTTTGTAACTTTTTCCCTCTAAATCGAATACTATGCACATATTATAATGAAATATAGTTCATTTAATTACATAAATTTATCTTATTCACCCAAATATGTGTGTGTAGGTGAGTTTCAGTGCTGTACTTCTAGATATTTGTCACCAAGGGCAACTTGCAATTTTGGACATGTTGCAATACAAATAAAATATCTTCATACTTAAAGAAGAGACTTGTGCTAATGCTTTGAAATATTTTAAATAACATCAAATATCATAAAGGGATTTTCAAAAAGAGAAAATATAGTCCCAATCCCACCTTTTTCTTGTAATGAATAATGTCACTTTCATTTTTTATTCAGATACTACTCATGTGCGGTGGTTTTGTTAGGGTAGGCTTTTAAAATGTGTGCTGTAAAAATGAAAGTAGACGTTTCCAATTTATTGTCATAGACCCACCCACTTTTTATTTGCAGTGTCCTCTCTAACCTGTAATACACCAAGTGAAGATGAAGCCAACATTCCCTTCTCCCTAAGAAAACCATCCACTCCCCAATGAGGTCCCCAGATCAAGATCCATTACTGGTAGCTTATCTTCCTTTTAAGAATGACAGAGAAAGGTCTTAGCATTCTTTACTTCAGTTATTTCACTAATATATATCGAATGCCAGTAAGTAGCATTTTTCCTTTCTGCCTTCCATTTTAGTCTTTCCTACATGACAGCAAAGATGATTATTAACTGCTTGTGACTTTTGTTCTACAAGTTTTGAAGCCTTGATACAAAGTCACATTTTGAACATTATTTTTATGTGCAAAGTGTGAAGAACACTGTTGGCATGTTAAAGAATGGGGGAGGGAAGCTTATCAGTTTGCTCCGTGATTCTGCAAGTAGTTCGAGGCCAATCAGAGCTGGAAAATAATCTCTTATTCTCCTATTCCATAACATGGGAAAAAGTCCTAATGAAATAAAATGAAAGGGTATTTGTAAGTCATGGGCTAGTGGTAAGACTGAATTTAGATTTGGGAATGATAGTTAAAATAACAGACCCCAAGAATAATAAGGTTAAGCTGAATCAATAACCATCGATTGGAGGGCTTAGTTTCTGGGAACAATAAGCCAGTGGCTTTGTTTGTTTATTTGTGTGTATGTTTGTGGGAAGTGTTTGAATTAGCCAGATTTATTTTCACTGAAAAGAACAGAGTATTCTAACAGATTTACACAAAGAACTGAAATGTATTCCTTATGTTACTAGAAAGTCCCAAGTTGAATTTACTCTAGCTTTCGATGAAATCATGTCTTCCAACAAAAGTTGGAATTTTGTCTTCCTTGGGATTTCTACCTCGCATTCTTCCTTTCTGGCTTCCATTTTAGTTTTCCCTATATGGTAGCAAAGATGATTATCAGCAGCTTGTGGCTTTTGTTCTACAAGCTTTGAAGCCTTGATGGAAAGTCACTACTGACTTAACTTTGATGGACTCAAATTGGGTCGCAGGCTGGAACAGGAGCCAATTACCAGGTTCTTGGAGTTGCCTAACAGCCAGGAAGTGAGTTTTCCTCCATCCAAACCATTTGGACTGAAGAAGGCAAAGTTGTGCTTCTCCAAAGGGAAGGAATGTATTCTGCTACCAGAAAAGGGATGTTGGGCACTTCAACTTCAAGGATGGCTATTTCACAAACCTTTTTGAATATCTGATAAGGAGGATAAAACTTCTATTTCTAGGAAAGTTCTTATATGCACATTTGAACATAATACAATTCTGCTTATAGTTTCAGAAGCTCATAGAACTTTTGAGTTTACAGTTTCATAGATCCCAGTTTAAAGAATCTGTAGTCTGAAACAATTGAGAGCAAACACTATAACTTTTTTGATACATCTTCCACATCTATTCTGCAGGTTGAACCCTAATATATTGAATAAATGAGTCAATCAAATAAGTTTTGGTAATCTGCTGTACTTATAATATGCTAAGTGTTTGTGTGTGTGTTTTTCCCCCCTTTTATTGTTCCCAAGATGATTATAAACAAAAATGCAAACACAGACATGAAACAATCATAAATTAGTTATGTTATCTGGGTAATCCAGAATATGCTTGTTTAATTTCTTTTAGTTTGTCATAACACAAATTAAAAAACATAAATTTAAAGCATCTTCTAGAGAATTTTGCATCAATTCTTCTGCTTAAGAAATTCAGGTGCCAGCAGCCAATATTTTAAAGTATGTGGCCTACTAACTTCTTTTTAAATGATTTATTTTTATTAATATTACTTATTATTTACATATTTATATAATTTGGGATACATTACCTATTATTTTACTTCATTCTTCTATCATTATTTTATTGATAAAGAAACTGGTGCTAAGGTAGGAATTAAGTGAGGTGAAAACCTGGAATTTGCTCTGCTGCTAAGGAGATGAGAACAGATCTGAGGTCCCAGGGAAAAGTCTACATAGCAGGGTGCTAGTCTGGGTATCAGTGAATATTGTGGGATTCACATTGTGGCTCAGTTGGTCCTAGAGCCCAGTGATGCCACCGGATGGGCCAGTGCCTCTGATGTCCTTCTTAAGTCACCATATACTTGCTCACCCTTGTGTAGGACTTGTCTGTGGCAAAAAAGTACTTACCCTTTTCTCTTTGTAATAGTCTCTCAAAGTAATATTTGGCTCTTGTGTAGTGTAATTTTAGTTTCTTTCTCAGAACTGAAAATCAAACTTAAACACTTTTTTGTTGTGGTTGAGACCTCTCTCTCTTTTTAAAGATTTATTGATTTATGCATATAAGCACTGGAGTGCTGGCCAGAGGTGTGGGGTGGGGGTGGGGAGCAGAACAGGCAGATGGACTGAAGTACACTGCTGAGGGGAGCAGCCAGCAAGACAGGAGAGGTCTGCTGCGCCATGGTCGTGTGGGTCAACTCCCTGGCTGAGGCTCTAACTTGTGCTGCAGTAGCTGCAGATAGCTTTATAATGCGGCAACTTAACTCCTTGCACCACGAGATTTATTTTCAATCAATTATTGCATTTATTCATTAGGTACTTAGAAGTCCCATGGATAATTGCTCAAATGAATTTATACTCACCATTGGAAGATCCCAGAATTGTCAATGTTGCCCTTTTGGGAGAATGGTGAAAACTAGAGGTCATTTAGAAGAGTGTGGCAAAGTAAGCTTACTCTAGAAGAGAATATCCTCAGTCTGTGGATGTAAGTGCTGGGCCAGCGGAGGAAGTGGATGAAGCAATTACCAAGAACATAGAATCTGACAGGCTGGAAAATTACTTATTTGTAGCTTTTAAAAAATAATTTATTTATTTATATATATTTTACATCATTGTTCCTTTTTGTACAATGTATACCTTCTCCTCTCAGATGTAGTCCCTGTAGAATTCCCACCACAAATTCACCTGTGCACCATCACCATAGTCCCTTGAGCTCTTTCTACCCTTGTTTTCATCCCTCTCTCCCTCTCTCCCCCTTCACTGCAGTGTCTCTGGTTTATAGTTGAGTGTTTATTTTTGTTTTGTCTTTTTTTTAATGTTACTATTTTTTCCCTGATCTCTTATTTGGTTCCCCAGTATTCCTTCTATAAGTGAAACCATCCGATATTTTTCTTTTTCCTTCTGATTTATTTCACTGAGCATAATCCCTTCTAGTGCCATCTAACTGGTCCAACCACTATGGAAACCTGTGTGGAGGTTCCTCAAATTAGTAAAAATGGAGCTACCACATGACCCAGAAATCTAATATTTGAAGAGAACTTTTTGTTGTTTTCTTACTTTGAGGTCCACATGAGTTGATGAATATGAAAGCACAAGAGAGCAGAGGTAAGAGTTACACTGCTCTGACCCCAAACTGAGAAGGGTGAAATAACCAACTTTCCTTTTAAGCAGTTAGCTTCATATGATAGGAGCAAAAGACAACTAATAAGCAACTTTCAACAAGAGTTGATTACTGACTATTGATTGATCTGAATCCATTTACACATGTCAACTACTAATGTATATATGTACAACATGTGTTGATATAAATGTTTATAGATGAAACATTTTATTCACATTTATTAAAAATTTGGTACTGAGACATTTAAGAAGATATTTTACTATAGCCTCATTAATATTCATCAGTCTGAATCAAGCTAT
This sequence comes from Galemys pyrenaicus, assembly GCA_019455555.1. Classification (NCBI taxonomy): domain Eukaryota; kingdom Metazoa; phylum Chordata; class Mammalia; order Eulipotyphla; family Talpidae; genus Galemys; species Galemys pyrenaicus. Next base: position 20,316,235 of record JAGFMF010011861.1, read on the forward strand.
TTCATTTTCTCTTATTCTTGTTTTTGTGGGGGGTAGTACTATTTTCTCTGTGTATATATTTGGGTATATAGAACTTTATTAACCATGTTGTTTGGGCTCTTAAAAGAGCTATGAAACAGTGTGCATTTGAGTTAAACATCCATTTATTCAGCATAGATTTCTGTTTACGATACTGTGTTCGACAAGGGTAGAAGGGGTGCAGAATGATGGGCAAACAAAATGGGCCCAATGATTTAAAAACACCTGTTTTAAAAGTTACCTAATATGATAAAGGAGTGTCTGCAGATGTGTTTAAGTGAAGGCTCTTTGGTGGGGAGATTATCCTGGTAGGCCGAATGTAATCACAGGGGTCCTTAGAAGAAGGAGCCAGGAGATCAGAGTGAATCGTACAAAATGTGATAATGGAAAAAAGATTGGAGTGATACTCTTTGAAGATGGGACCAAGGAACACAGGCAGTCACTAGAAGTTCAAAAGACAAGGAAACAGATTTCCCCGGAAGTCTCGAGAAGGAACATGGCCCTGCCAACACTGTGATTTAGACTTATATCCTCAGAACTGTAAAATAATAATTTTATTGTTTTGCTAAAACATGTTTGCTAAAGCAGTAATAAGAAACATATCCTTAGATTCAAGAAGAGAAAATCCACTAGTCATTTAATTTAGGGTATTAATGTGTGTATTTTTCTGAGTCATATACATATGACCAATCCAATTTTCCAGGTGCTAGCTTGGAACGTTATCAGTTTCTCCTAAAAAATAAGTGTGATTCTAAGTTTAGCAATAAGTTGGAGTAGAGAGGGGGTAGAACTTAAAGGCAAGCAAGTGGATCAAGCAGCTTGCTATAATAGGGCCTATTGGTCTCTGTATAGGTTAGAAAGGCTAGGCCTTGCTGTGGTAACAAAAACCCCATTTATAAAGACAGAAGTTTCTTTCTTGCTCATAAAATAGCTGAGGTGTGACTGGGTGACTCTTCAGGGAAGCCCCCTTTCACATGACAGCTTAGTGTCAAGTCTTCATCAACAGGTGTTTTATGATAGCCAAGCAGGATAATACCATAGGTCTCACATCAACAATAAATGCTTTTGCTTAGAAATGACACACCTCATTGGCCCAACAGAGTCCCACACCTCTACCTTCAAGGAAATGTGAACATGTCATATACTTTCTGTTCCCAAAGGAGGAAGGCTAGAAGTACAGGTAAGCAGCTTAAGTGTCTACTAGATGATTCCAACTCTGTAGCGAAGAATTTGAAATAATCTTGATATCAACTCCCTATTTAATAAGTCACATTCTAATTTATAAAGTCATGTACTAATTTACATAGCTCTTTCAAATACATAGTGAAAACTCTATGCTCCAATCCAAGTCACCCAGTTTCTTCCTTAAAAAATTTATAAATCTTTAATTCCTTCAGTATTTGTTACAACCCAGGTTTTAATTTAATGTGAAATGCTGAAAAAGTATTGTGTTAATGAAGTAAATTGATTATTAATACTATGTTCTTTTTATTTTAAAGGGCTTACAAAAACATAGAAAGCTGAATGTAAGTAAGCTAATAATAAAGAAAGTAAGGACCCAAGCTATTGAATGAAATATTTAGTAACATTTGTATGGAAATGGAAAAATCACATCTAATTATTTCATTGTGCTAATTATTTCATTCTGCACCCCATCTCGCTCTTGTCTACCTTTCCTCAGTCAGAAAGTCCTTGGCATGCAGTGTACTTCTATAGGCATTCTGTGATTTAATATCAATTAATATCTAATTTTAGCAAAGTGTTGCCAGAAAGTTTCTAAATTCATAAACTTGACATTTTGCAGTGTAATTGAGCATAAGTGAAAGAGCTTTCCAGGATGCTGCTAAAAGCCACTCAGAGAGATATGAAGTAGATTTTGACCCTTTTTCCTGGAGGCCAGTTGAATATATTTACCTCCATACTGGCCGTTACTAGGAGAAGTCAGGAGAGTGATCAGCTCAGTTTTCTAATCTACACGTTGTGCTGAGGTTTCCATGACTCTGGAAAGATATTTATTTTCCGCTTTCTATGGACGAGGCAGAGAAGCAATCATGACCCCAGTGGGTACTTTCTGGAATCTCTTCTGATAGTCGTCACTGTCCACCTGTTTCTCAGCAGGAGTCAGAAAAATATCAGAACAAATTACCCAGAGATGCTAGAGTTAGGGTTAATTAGGTAGATCTGGGGAACCTCCAGGGACATTGCTGGGTTTTTAAAAGAGTGATCATAATTATTTTCATACATAGCAAAATGACTGTGTATGAATTTTGGAGGTAAAGAATTAATGAAGGACTACGTATTTGTTTTATATGAGATGACATCTATGGATCTGTATTTCTATGAGAGATGATATCATTGCATGGAACACTTCTAGTTGTTAAGGGCATTCTGGGATCTTTGCATACATCATTTTGTTTCAATTCCATAATATAGCTATGGTATTCGTATTCTTGTTTTACAGATAAAGAAACTAAAATCTAGAAAAATCAAGTGATTTGATTGAGGGTATGTTTTTTATCCAATAATAATATTTCCTGTATACATGCTATATATGGGTCTCTTTAGCATCATTTTAAATTCTGATTTAAGACTCACAAAGGCCTGGTGTTACAGACATTGTTACATTCCAATTGAAAAGGAAGATCCTTCAGTTCTGAGACATTCAGTGACAAGTTCAAGTTTACATAACTGGTATGTGTAAAGGCTTGGATTTAAATTTCAGTCTCCTGACTTGAGTTCTCTAACCACACCACATCTGCACCTGGATGTGGTGGAACAGATGTTACGAGCCCTAGATAGCTCTAAATAGGGCCCCACCTGAGTTCTGAAACTAAAGTTTTAGGGTTAGGTTTGCAAGTTCAGTGCTTAAAAGACTGACTGCCTGTGTCCTTCCAGGTACATTTGCTATATTTAAGAAACATTGCACCCATACATATGACAAAAGAATTGTATTTATTTTTATATTTTTTTCTTTTTACAAATTAACTAGTGTCCTCAAAACACAGTAAACATTTTGCTTAAAGTAGCCCTTAAATACCTGTTGGTAGAGTTACTATTTAATTTAGGTAATTTCCTCACAAAAGAGTCAACAGTTTATACACTTTGCCAGATTTAAAAGCTTTTAATTTTATGAGGCGACAAGGACAGACTGGGGACACCTGGTGGGGAGGGGAGGGGGAGTGTTGAGGGAAGATGGGAGCAGGAGGGACTGAGGTGATGGTGCACTGGTGAGATGGTGATGGGGAATACATGGGGATTACAATTGATGGCAAGTATATGTAAATTTTAAAATATTTTATATTAATAAAAAAAAAGTCTTATAGTTTTCATTATAGAGGCATTTAAATTCCTTCGTTAAATTTATTTCTAGGTATTTACATTTGTTTTTGCAACTGGAATGGGGCTATTTTCTTGACTTTCATTGTTTGTATATAAAAACAGAACTGAATTTCTATATTGACTTTAAGTGTGCCACTTTATTGTACCGATTTATTGTTTCCAATAAAAATGATTATATCCCCCAGTTAATAAAAAAAATAAACAAAATAAAAGCCTTTAATTTTAATCACTTCCTTTTCAACATTCTCCCTAATCCATTCAGGGCAAGATGGGGGACTCATTTGTACCTTGGACTTTAACTTTGACATGGGGTTACCAACTGTGAATCATTGAATTTATTATTCCTTTTCTTATCTTGCTCAATGTCCACTTGGAAAGGAGTCAAACCCAGAGTCCCTCTGAATTTACTGCGAGTGCCAGGTGGGCTGAGTGGGCAAACAAAAAACAGACCGTCTTTAGCGTATAATCTACCAAGTATAAGGTCTAAATTACCAGCATTATTATGTATAAATGTGCAAAGAAAAACTGATCTGCCCCCTTCCAGAGTATGCCAGAAGTCTGGAATGTACTTATTATTGGCTCCATTTCAGACCAGTCAATAACTCAAAGAATATAACAATCATGGGTGAATTAACTTAGAGACTTCTAGAACTACTGTCTGTATGGATCTTATGACCAGGGAAATCTACTTTCACTAAGCTCTAGATCCATTCATATCAAACTCCTTTGTATACTATCCCATTTCATTAAAATGCTTTTTTTGATAATTAAAATAACCAGTAAGTTTGGGAGTAGGGAAACCCATAAAGTAAAAAAATCTTTTATTTTTCAGTGTATCTCACTTTGGAAGAGTGAACATATGATTTATGATTCAAAATGTGTTCTGGGTGCCAACTATGTGCCAGCCATTGGACCAGGTGCTGAGGATTAAGCTTCAAACAAAACAGGTAGAATCTTTGTCCTCATGAGGGTGGCTAGTGGGAGATTGAGAATAAAAAATAGCACAGTATGATAAATGCAATCAGAGAAAGTATATTTGCTCTGAGGATATCAAGAGAGGAATCTAACCTGTGCTTAGGGCAGGAGTTGAAGGGGCCGTGTGGCTGGGAAAGGTTTCTGGAGGAGTTGGAACTAAATAAAGGATCAGAGGAGTTGGGCCAAAACTAGGGATTTGCCCTGGAGGATTGTGTGAGACTGAAGAAACAGCATGAGCAGGACTCAGAAATGAGAGGGAGCATTTGAGGTAGTAAAGACATTTATTTAGTTGGATTAGAAAGAGAGTCAGTATGGGTGTTAATATGGCAGGAATGGGGTCACACAGGAGCCTGTAAGACAAGAGAAGAAATTTTGCTTTATTTTTAAGAATAGTGGAGTTTATTGAAAGATCTTTAGGCACATACTTTTTGAGGAGAGTGACATGGTCAACTTTATATTTTATTTTAAAAGATTTTTATTTATGCATATAAGAGGGGGTACAGGCCAGAGGCAGGGGAGGTGAGAGGATTCACCAGAGACAGAGTGGGGAGCAGAATAAGCAGATCGACTGAAATACACTGCTGAGGGGAGCAGTGGGCGAGGCAGGAGAGGTCTGCCTCACCATGTGGGTCCCTTCCTTGGCCTGGGACCGAACTCGCACTGCTGTGTCGCGGATGTTTCACAGTGCGGTGCTTAACTCGCTGCACCACCAGAGGCCCTCAACTTTACATTTTAGATAGAGAATGCTGAATTCAACATTAACTGACCTAGAAGGATTAAGTTCATATATTTGTAGAGTCCGTTTCCGTCTATGGAAATGGAGGAGGTGAAGCTAACAGCCATGGTGATTGGTGAATAGCCAGATTAGGAGGAGGGTTTCTGATTTAAGTAATTGGGCTGATAATGGTGCTTATTTTCAGATATAAGAAAGAGCAGTAAGAGCAGGTTTGAAGAAGGAAGATTTTGATTCTTGTTTGGGTCACATGGGGCTGGAGGTGCATGTGGGACATCCACATGGAGTGTCCTGTGGTCAGGTGGTTATATGGGCCTGACACTCAAGGAGACAGCAGGTCTGCAGACAGCAACTGGCCACCACCAGCATATAGATGGTAACAGAGTATCTGCTAAGAGAGGAGTACTGGGTACAATACCAAGGAATGCCATTGCCCAAAGGATGACCATAGGTAGAAACCCACACAGGAGATGGAGAAAAAGAAATAGGGCAAAAGTCAGGGAGTGCTGATGCTGTAAAATCTAAGAAAACCAAGATGAAGCTAAGAACAGGCACAATTATTAATATATTTTACTATAATATATTTACGATTAATATATTTTACTATAATTATTAATATATTATACTTTAATATATTTACTATTAGTATATTTTACTATCAGCATAAGTCAAGGGAAGTTAGGAGCTAGGATTAATAAAAGTGAGTAATAGACTTTTAGTATCTGTAAATAAATGTGTGAATGTGATTGTTTAGGATTTAGGGATAGAAGCAATGAACTGGGGAAATATTGTCATCAATATATTACTTATTCCCCTTTAGGTCAGACATATATAGAATGTTTAGTCACTTGGTGTATTTATTTATGTTGAAAGCATATTTCCCCAGGTAATGAAAAATATACAAGCGATGTCTGCTCCCTGGAAGCTGTGATCCAGTAAATAATGCAATAAATGCACAATAGCACCAATATTAGTGACAACATCTGATGAGTACCAAGAGCTAATATAGAAAAACAGGTCTCAAGAACTTAAAGGAAGGAAATATTAATTTTCAACAAGAGTGTGTCACAGAAAGACAAGATACAGTCCCAGGCATCTAGTTCTGTGTATTGCCTAAATTTGTGCAGGTTTGTCAGAAAACTACCTGAAAGTAATATAGAATTTTTATCTTGCTCTCCAACACTCTCTTTTCTGAAAGCACCAAGTTGATAGTCCATTTCTTCAGAAGTGCCTTTGGCTTCTCTAAGCAACATTGATGATATGGAAGAACAATTCATCTTTGTATTTTGTTAGCAACAGAACCAATAGCTCTTTTTATTTTCTTTTCATTTTTGAGAAGATTTATTGGGGAAACGAACAGAAAAGTAAAGGACACGTGTATAGACACAAGTGGGCAGGAAGAGCTGCCCTGAAAGGAACAGGTTTGCTGAGAGAGGCCTGCATGTTTGCAGGCCACTGAGGAGAGCTGCCTCCACTGAGGGAGGTCAGTGATGAGAAGCCCCTCATGGTACAGGTCACGGGCAGGCAGGAAGGCTGCTGCCCTGCAGAGAAGAGAGCTGGGGAAGAGAAGCACCTGCATAGTCACAGGTGGGCAGAAGGACGGCTGCCCCATAGCTCTTTTTCTTTCCAATAGAAAGGAAAAGCCAGCAGTGCTTTTCAATTACCCCTTCAACCCCCTGGTTGTTCTGAGAAATCCCCAAATTTCTTTTAGGAAAAGCATGCAATATATTTATCAACAAGTTCCTCCTTGGCCTGAAATGTGCCCAAAACATAAACTTTGAAAGCTCATGGAAAATACAGAGAACTTGTGGGTTTTGTTACTTGGCAACTGAGATCTGAGCTGTTAAAATAAGAAGTTTGCATTATTTTATAATTTTAAAAATCCAGTAGATGCTATTTTCTTTTTTAGGAGGGAGAATATACTATAGCTTTAGTATTGAAAATCTACATTTGTGGATTTCAAGTGTTATCTTCTTGTTATCCAAAGTGGATCCCCAGTGGGCTGTTGGTCTCCAGGTAAAGCAGCAAGTTTAGTTCGAGTTCCCAGGAAAGTCAAGGTAATATTCAAAGAATGGAAAATTTTGTCAGGGAACGAGGAAGGCTCATTGCATGCGGTGGTGGTGAGCACACATACTGGAGAGACAGAGGTCAGAACAATGACGTGATCCTCAGACTTTGGGGGAGACTGTTGCATCTATCCACCCCTGGGACATATGCCTTTCTCCTTGCTGCCCAGCCATTGCCCTCTCAGCTGCCCCTGCCCCTGAAAGATTGCTTCTGACTCTATGTCATTTTAGAAGAAATTATCAGTTGGCACTATGGTTCTAAAACCACATCTTGGAACTAGTGTTCTCAAAGCATTAAATGAATGGTAAGGAAAACAATATAATTGACATAACTTTTTGGAGGAAATGGATGAAGGATGCCTTTCTGGATGAGTCAAACTTGGTTGAATGACCAAATTCATCTAGGTTACCTGAAACACAAAAGTATATTAGGTACATAGGTCTGATTCAAGAGTATATTTTACTGTAATACTGCTCCCATTCCAGTGTTACAAAAAGTTTAGGATTACTGAAGAAGGGAGTTTGCAATCTCGTTGCACATTGGTGAGTTAATTATAGGAGGAGCTCCTGGAATAGAATGTTCTCTTTAACCCTGGGCTACTAGCTAAGGCTCTAGCAGAGGCTAATTTTTCAGTTTAGGAAAGGGAAATGTTAAATAAATGACATTGGAGTTTTCTTCTTGTATGCCTTATATAAGAGAATGTTCTATTTTGTCTTTATGGAGAGAATAATAGAAAGCATGTTCTTTTTTATTACTTTTTGATGATCCTATGGTGAATTCATGATAATATACTATTTCAAAATTGACACATGGGCTAAAATATATTTTGCTGTTATATTCACTGATATATCCCCAACTACCCAGAAGAACTTCTGGTACAGAATGTGTGTGAAATAAAATATTTGTTGAATAAATGACAACTGAATATTCTATGCAGTGATAGTATAAAATAGAAAAAATTTTTCTGAAATTTCATGAGGTTAAATTCTCAAATTACTGGAGTTGATTTTGAAGAAAATGTCTAAGATTATGGTAATTTGTAAATCTCAAGTTCTGCAGCATTAGATATGGGCCATATATCTTCTTATCTGTTATCTGAGTGAAGTGTTGAATCGTGTTCCACAAAATGTTATCTAAGGATTCCTGTCATTCTAAAAGCCAACAAATCCATGAATGAAAGTAGATCATTGCTCAAGCTGCTTCCACTTATAACATTCCATGGTTCTTACAAAAACACACAAAAGAAGAAATACACCCTCTACTTGCTCTACGTGGTATGTACTTTAGCTTAGAAGAAGGCAACGGGAAGTTCTATAAAAACAATAAGACTTATGTTTGGTGATCATTCAGAATACCACCACATATGGAAGAAATGTTGATTGTTAATCTCTAAGAAACAGTAGCTGATTACCTTGTCAGACACTTCACTGACAATGAGGACCTATGAGATGATTTTGTCTATCACCTTCCAGGGGTTGTGTTATAACGCTGTCCCATGGCATGAATGTAATTGAGAAACAGACAAAAACCACTAACCAATAATTATAAACTGTGAAAAATTACTACTAGGGAAAAAATATAGCAGAATGAAATAGAACTGAAAATAGGATGTCAGGGAAGTTCTTTCTGAAAAACTCTTTTATGATAGAAAAAAGAAAAAAAATTAAGTTACTGACTAATTTTGTTAGTAGTTTTAGAAATATGCTCCTCTTTTACCACTCATGCTTTACGAATATTGCAGCCTACTGGTTTGAGGAGAGTAGTGTTTGGAATATCTGACAGGGGAGTTCACTAAAGTCTATAAGCCCTCAGTGCAGAAGAATCTCTGGTTGAGAAGAGAAGGTTTTCATAAATTTTTATAAAGTAAGAAAAAGAAAGAATAGTTAAGGAAGTTTGGGAAATATAGTTTTAAGGAAAAGCAACTTTTTGGAAGAATGACTTACATATGATAAAGTTTACATGTTTTAAATATATAGCTTGATCATATACCAATCTGGAAATTGGTATATACCAATCAAGACAGAATATTGCGACTTTTCTAGAAAGTTCCCTAGTACCACTTTTGGTCAGTACCCCCCTCCGTATAGAAAGCTTTAGAAAACCAAGCCATTGATTTGATTTCTGTTTTTATAGACTAATTTTGCCTATTCCATAATTTCATATAATGGATTTATACATGGTGCACTTTTTGTATCATCTCCTGTAACTCAGCATAGTATCTGTAGTTCATTCTTGTGGTACTGTGTATCAATAAGTTATTTACTTTGTTATTATTGAGCAGGGTAGTCTATTACATAAATAAATCTGTAGTTCATTCTGGTGGTACTGTGTATCAATAACTTATTTACTTTGTTATTATTGAGTAGGGTAGTCTATTACATAAATATATTGTAATTTGTTTGTTTTTTGATGGAATTGGACTGAATCCAGGTTTAAACTATTATGCAAAAAACTTATGGACACTAATATATTTAAAATTTTTTTTTACTTATTAGCAACATTGGATGAACATTGAATTTTTATTTACAATGTTTTATGTACATATATGTTTCCATTTCTCTTGAGTAGATGTATACAAGTGGAATTACTGGGTCATATCATAAGTATTTTTCTAACTTTGTATAAAACTTCCAAACTGGTTTTCAAAATAGTTGCACATTTTTATACTTTTAATATATAAGTGTATGAGAATTTGAGTTGCTTCCCATCTTTAACAATGTTTGATATTGCTAGTCTTTTTAATTTTAGTCATTCTAGTGGGTATGGAGAAGTACCACATGGTGGTTTTAATTTACATTTCCCAAATAACTGATGTTAAACATCTCTTCAGTGTTATTGGATAATCTTGTATCTTTGTGAAGAGTCTACTGAAGTTAGTCCATTGCCCTTTTTAATAAGTTGTGTTATTGTCTTATCAACTTGAAAAATGCTTTATATATTCAGGATTTATTCCTTTATCAGTTATATGCATGACAAATGTTTTTTCCCAGTTTGTCTTTTCATTTACTTGATGTTTTCTTTTGAGGAGAACAGAAGGATTTAACTTGCATGATATCTAATTTAATCAATTTTATCTTATAGCGAGTGCTTTTTCTGTCCTAGCCTAGAAATCTTTGCCTATGACAAGACTGTCATACTTGTTTGGGTCTATTTCTGAACTTTTCATTCTGTTCCACCATCTTGCTTACTGTAACTTTATAGTCAGTCTTAAAATCAACTAGTATAAGTGTTTTATTCTGCTTATCTTTTTCAAAATTATTTTTCCCTTATATGCTTGCCTTTTCAAATACATTTTAGAATCAGTTCATCAATTTCTTAAAAAGAATAAAAATACCTGATAAAATTTTGGGAAGGTTTACATTAAATCCTATAGATTAATTTGGTAATTATCAATGAGTACTCCAGGCCATGAAGATGATGTGTATTTATGTTATTAAAATCTTAAAATTTTTTCCTAATATGTTGTTTTATGCATAAAGATCTTACAGAGCACCTGCTAAATTCATTTCTATATATTTTAGGTCTTTTGGTCCTATTACGCATGGTATTCTTTTTGGAGTTTCGTTTTCCAATAAATTTTTTCCTCAATATAGTTTTTAGAAGGTCATTTCTAGCTTTATTATACTGGGGTTACTGAATACATTTGCAAATTTAACAAACTATATCTCTAGCTTTTTCATGCATTATTTCTCACACAGCATGGTTAAATTGATTCTCTATTATCACCGAAATCTGAGGCGCCAAAAAAGTGAAATAATTTGAATCCAACTATGCAATGTATACAGTTTTTCCCAGCCTTTTCACTCTGCCTCTTTTAGATGAAAGACAAGTGGATAAATGTCACCGTGTTCTTATAGGAGTAGGAGTGGAAAGGGGATCATTTTCTCCTTTATACTGAAAATGCCCCTGATTGGGAACATAACCCGAGGATGACTGAAGGACAAGGAGGCAGAGCTTTGTTCTCTTTGACTGGATTGTTCAGAGAGCATGTAGTAAATGTCCTCCATCATGATTTTTAGAACTGTCGTTTTGCCGAGAGCCCAGTCTGGGAGTCACAGTGCTTTCCTAGAAAGATCTTGATTCTCTGGGTTTAAGATTGAGCTGTGACTTCCCAGTTGAATGTTTGAATAACTTGTTCTACCAGTGATTTAAAGTGGTCTTTATTTTTACATCTGAAATTGAGATGGTTATAACACTTGTTTGATTCCTACACAGAACTTTTCTAAGATTCACATGTTAAGGCTCATATATTTGTTTTTTATAAAGCAAATCTTTAATCAAATGTTAAATATCAGTGTAGTTGGGCCCCCATTTTTAAAGATTTGTTTATTTATTTATGCCTACAAGAGCTGGGGTGCAAGCAGAGGTGCAAGGGGTGAGGGTGAGAGTATTCACCAGAGACAGAGTTGGGAGCAGAACAAGCAGATCTACTGAAATACACTGTTGAGGGGAAGCAGTGGGTGAAATAAGAGAAGTCTGCGTGCCAGGTGGGTCACCTCCCTGGCTGGGGATTGAACTGGCGCTGCTGTGGCTGTGGATAGCTTGATTGTTGCTGAGACTTAACTCTTTGTGCCACCAGGGAGACCCCAATTAGACCCCTTTTTTAATTTTGAATGACTATGCAGATAAAGATAATTACTATTGGCAGTTTATTTATTGATTTATTTATTTTAATTTAGCACAGGAAGAAGTGAAAGGAGAGTGCAGTAACATCCACTGAAAGTCTGCTGTGTGCCTGGCATCTAACAGGTATTGCTTCTTTAATATTTACTACATCTTCATGTGGCGGCGCTGGAAAGTATGAGGTAAGGATTCTTATCACACCTTTGCAAATAAGAAACTGAGGTTCAGTAAAATTGAGTAACTTACTCAAGAGTGTTCAGTTATTAACTAATGATTTTTCTGTTGCCCATAGAACAAATTGTTCAGCTAAGAAACGAGTGAAGGTTGGAAATGAACATGCAAGGGAAAGTAGAGATGCTTAAGTAGGGAATGCAATACAGAACTCAGCCCAGGAACCCTTAATTTGCTTCCCACTTTTCCTTGTATAGCCACTCTTGGATACTACACCCATATCGAGAGTGCAAGGGCATGGCAGGTCAAACTCAACGCAACTGAAATTACGTATTCCAGATTATTATTGAGGTGTTTCCATAGATTTTCAGTTAATTTACAGTGTTTATGCTGAAATTCTTTTTTGGAAGTTGCTGACATATAGTTTCTTAAGTATGTTCATATGATAGACTGGTAATAGGTGCTAGGGAGGAAGTTCATGATACAGGCCCTGTCCTCAAGAACTTTTTCTACTGCATGAAATGGGATAAGTCTCTAGGCAGATGATTAATGATTATTTCCAACATATGGAGGCAGCTTTCTATGGGAATGTATAGAAAGAACATTATTCCGAATATACCAAAGAAGCTGGGAGCATAAGGCATAGAATTCCATGTGTAGCTGGAATCTCATCTGGGTTTTGAATTGGTAGATAAGATTCAAGGAGGAAGAAGGGAGAGTGTATCGCCTGACAGGGAGTGAGAGAAGTGGGAATATATATTCTCTGTTTTCAGGACCTAAGAGAGACTGCATGGTTGGAGAAATGCCTATGGTGTGTGGTTAAGCATGAGGTCTGGAGAAGATTCCTCATCATCTGACTGACTGATGATTCTCTTTGAGTTTCTGATCAATTTATTCATCCCATCCATGCCTCATATGCACATGCATTCTCATCTGTGAAGTGGGGAATAATAGTGTTCATCTCTAATGTAATAGTGAGGATTCAGCAAGACAATGTGTGAAAACACAACATACTGCCTGATGAATATTAAATTCTGATTAATTGATAGCTGTTTTCATTGCTAATATCTTAGATGTCTGGCTAAAAATATTTCTTGATGTCCTGTCCATTGCCTTCCAAAGTTATTTGTGTTTGTAACTATTAGTTTGCTAGGGCCATGACACAAATACTGCATTCCAGGTGCTTAAACAACAGAAATTAACTTTCTCACATTCCAGAGGCTGAAAGGTCAAAGTATCAGCATATTTGATTGCTCTGAAGGCCCCTCTCCTTGTCCTGCAGTTGGCTGCCATCTTACTGTCCTCACTTGGCTTTTTCTCTCTGTAAGCATCCTGGTGTCTCCATCTGACTATAAGACGCCAGTTCTACTGGATTATGGCCCATCTTTATAACCTTGTTTAACCTTACTTAATCGCCTCCTTAAAGGTCCTTTCTCCAGAGTTACATTCTGAGGTATACTGGAGATTGGGACTTAAAAACATGAATTTGGAAGTGATTTTATTCAGTCTATAATAGTAACTCTCCTAGTTTTCTTCCCATATCCTTTCAGAGTGATAATCTCCTTTTTAAGCCTTCTATTTTGCCCTCATTCTGTAAAGTATTGCCTTCCTCCTTTTTTCCCCAGTGTATTTCTATTTGGGGCTTTATATTATATCTCTTTTGCTATCTGTCTATCTATCTATCTATCTATCTATCTATCTATCTATCTATCTATCTATCTATCTATCTATCTATCTTCCTCCCTAGTTACCTATAATCTATCTCTTAAATTTTTTTCTTTGAAGAAAGAGGTAGAGAGATATAAATATTACTACTTAAGTTAAATTGAAAAAAGACTCCTTAAGATTTTTATACAGTACAGATTAGGCAGCAACAAGATGCATACTAGTCAAATAAGGTGGTGGGGGACAATAAGCTTTGTGCACTGGCAGTTAGCCTGAAATATGGCAATCCTAATTCATATTTGAACACATTAAAATGATTGCACTTCAATTAAAAATATAAAATATGGGAGAACCAACAATAAAAAGAATCATAAAAATATAAGTTCTAAGGAAGATTCTTATCTATTTAAAATGCAGATCACTGCTGTTAAATAGGAAAAAGTAATGTATATTTAAATCATATTATCAAAAAAATGGGCACAAGTGTATAATTTACAGCTCTGATGTGGAAAGACAGTTTTTCGAGCAACAGGATCTTTGTTAACAGTCAAGTGTGCACTGATACTTGAGCCCTCCAAACTCACTGAATTCTTGCCATTTCAGACAAACTGTAGACATGGTGTTAACTTAAATGGTACTCAGGAAAAAAAAATGCACATGCTGTGTGTGGAGAAAAGCCCAAGTTCTTCTTTTTGTAAGCCGCCAATCTGTCTGCTGGTGTTTACATTAACAGAGGAATGTGATATTAATATTTAGCTCACTCTGCAGAAATATGCATTTATATGGTGGTAATTTCATTGTTTAGGCTCCAGATAAGATCTCTGTCTCTGTGTGTTTCTTACACATACACACATACACACACACAGCACACACGCGCAAAGAATGTTTTTAGCTCACATGGCTGGGAAACTCAATTTGAAGAGTAACACATGGCCTACAGAAGGAGGGGATCTGCAGAATGGCAGTGTTTACAGCTCCAGGGAAGGCCCAGTGTGTGTGGGAGATATGTGAGCCCTGTTGGAGAGGGAAGTCCCACATGGACATCTGCAGCATCAAAGAATCCCGGTGACCTAGATTCAGCTATAGATCGGGAACCGCTCTGGCCTGCCTCACCACCACTGTGCCAGTGGCCTGCCTGCCGGTTCACGGGCTGCCTGGCGAGCAGAGCTGACCCATTTCACCATGACAACCTGGGCTGATCTACTAAAGACTGTGCACAAGAGAATGCGCACTGCTGGCATTTAGAGGTTTCAAAATTAAGTTTACTCAGTTTTTATACACATTTAGGAGACTCAGCTAAAGCTGACATTCTTTGACAGAGGTGGAAGAGATGGAGGAAAGTGTAAAAGTTGCCAGTGGCCTTTTCCCATTTTCTATCCCATCAGCAAAACTATGCATTTTATGTTTTGCTGAACTAATAGCATTGTAATAAATATGTTTCTAATCAAGTGAACTGATAAGCAGTGAATAAGTAGGTGAAAAGCCTAAGGGACTAACTTCCACGTCTATATTCATATATATTCTGGTCTATGAAAACAGAATATATAGAACCAAATAATTTAAAATCTCCTGATACATGAACGGATGTGTTTAAAGGTGGATTGATTGCAGCCGTGGCTCAACCTTGAACTGTACAGAATAGGGTTTCACTGGAGAATTAAAATAGTATGCCTCTTGGGGTGGTAGAGGCGTTTCATTTAGTAAGTGCAGTTTAGGAAAATCAGAGGAATGTGTGTGTGATCACATTTAAATGCAACCTCGGCTTTTGGGCAAAAACCACAACACTGAATTGAAAGTACTTACAGGTCTTTGAATTGATCCGTGTACCATTCTCAGCACTGCTTCTGTTGTTGCTGTTAAATTTGGTCAGGAGATTAATGCTAAAAAAAGTTCCTAAATAATTCTCTCTATTACCTACACAGAGATACAAAATAAAGTCAGGCTAGGGAGTTGTTCCATGAACTACAGAGCTTGTTCCCAGGGGCACATCCTATCCCTGGACCTTGAAGAGTTCTCCCTGGGGATACTGGAACCACACAGCATCTTTAAGCTGAAGAACCAGAAGAGGATCCAGCACTTGGCACCAGAGGAAGAAGTAGAAAGGCATTTAGAGAAACACAGAAATAAAACTATATATATGTGTATGTGTGTATATAGATTTTGCAACTCTCTCCATATACATATATAAATTATATATGTGTATATATACAGTTGTGTATTTATACACACATGCACACATATACACACATACTTGTATACTTGTATATGACACATATATAACATATTTATACAATAAATTGCCTATTCACTCCCATTGTCATAGAAATTTTAGAACTCTGTTTATAGTCGCTTACTCTAGCATTTTTCTTTAATGCCTAAAAAGGTTTCCCTTCCTCCTGCAAGGACTCAGCTTCCTTTCCAGATCCTTCCTGTCTCAAAGTTTTCCAGGAGCAATGTCTACCCTCTGTGACAGAATCGACTTCCTTTTGACAAAGCATCAGACTCTATTTACAACTGTGTGTGCCTATCACTCTTAACCCCAAGGTCAGCTGCCAGTGAAGGGTTTATTAGGTTAATTAAACACTTAATTCATTGCTCCAGACTGTATCAGTTATTAGAAAAAAATTAATTGGTAAACAATAGAAACAATGGAACCAATCATTCAACTTTCAAGGACAAATAAGATAAAAATTACTTATTTACTATACCAGAAATTTAGCAATAGTTTTTTTTTTTGGCCCAAAAAAGAACAACACATACTAACTAGCTTGTGTGCCTGCTTGCCATTCAGACATAATTTTAAGCAATTTAAAATTAAGTATGTTCTCATTTGAATGATAAATTACACAGCCTTCGTACTAGTATTTTCAGTGCTCAAAATATCTTCCTTCATGATCTTTCTATTACTTACTTTGTTATAGATGACTACACTTTAATCATCAGGTGGGTTATCTTTAAGAGCTCGAGGTCAACACTCTTGGCAGAAGTTGCACCACTTCCCTTATACAGCTGGTGGCTGGGTTTGAACTAATCATGAGTTATCCAGGAATCACCACAGTTAAAGTTTTACATTGGTGTCTTATCTCCATCTTTTCAGAGTAACTTTCTCTGCTCATCTCAGTCATGTACTTGCGTCTAAATGTATTGTCCCCACCCTCATTGCTCCCTTGGTCGCTCCTGTTCTTTTCCCAAAGCTTTGAACTCTTAGATCCTTCACTAGCACTGAAAATACACATGGTTGATGAGAGCTTTCAGGTTTATTTTCTGGAGGGTTATTTGTAACTTTAAAAGGAGCAAGGATATGAAAGACAAAGAAAAAGTTTCCTTGGTGGAATTTCTGGCACTCACCCTTAAAATCACAACATGCAGACAGTCTTTGTGCTGACTCTCATATCTAAGTCATCAAAGTCAGTGAGGCCAACAGACACCCGGATCAACAGGACTCTCCAGTATAAGTGATCTGAAACATACGGTAACAACCAGCACTTCACATTGGTTTCAAATACTTTTCATTCCTTGGGCTATGGAGCTATGGTACATGCTCCTGAAAATGACATTTATGAGAAAGCATTCATAGATCCATAGTGCAGCTATCATTTCATGTCTGGAAAGCAGAAAATATTTGAGATCTTTTTGTTTTCAAGAATTTTAATATAAAAGAACAATATATGCACGGCATATTTAAGTCACTTCCTTAATTAACTTGCCATATCACTGGCAATGTAATTGTATGGTAGCTGCTTTTTACTGTGTGAGAAATAAAGCCTTAAAATATCTATAAATTCTGGTAGAGTATTTTTCATGGAAAATTATAAAAAGTACAGTAGAGTGTATTTTATCAATCAAAACCCTTTTTTTAAAATTTTTTTATTTATGCATACAAGAGAAGGGGTATAGGCGAGAGGGACGGGAGGTGAGAGAATTCACCAGGACAGAGTGGGGAGCAGAACAGGCAGATCAACTGAAATACACTGCTGAGGGGAGCAGCGGGCAAGGCAGGAGAGGTCTGCTGTGCCACGTGGGTACCTCCCTGGCCGGGGATCGAACTCGCGCTGCTGTGCCTTGGATGCTTCACAGTGTGGTGCTCAATCCGCTGCGCCCCCAGGGAGGCTCCTCAAAACCCTTCTTATGGTTGTGATATTGCCTTCTTCCCCTTTCACTCATGGATTTATTAACTTTCATGATTAGCTTTGCCATGGTATTTAAGAGCTGGTGTAAATATTATCTTTGCAAATGCTTCAGACTTCCAGCTCTGAATATCTGCACAATACTCATAGAATTCATTATCTAGATATGTACTAGCTTGTGCAATGAATCATCTTTGCAAACTGACCATGGACTCACTGTTGCTTTAACTGCAAGGCATGCGATGGTGCAAATGACCAGTTCATCACTGAAATTCTGGCGTATCTGCCAATGGTAAAGATTCATTTGTCTTAAAGTTATAAATGTATGAAATTAAAAATAAAGGAAAATTACTACAAA
The DNA here is from genome assembly GCA_019455555.1 of Galemys pyrenaicus. Lineage (NCBI taxonomy): Eukaryota > Metazoa > Chordata > Mammalia > Eulipotyphla > Talpidae > Galemys > Galemys pyrenaicus. The sequence goes on from JAGFMF010011861.1 coordinate 20,334,311, forward strand.
TTTGAGCAATTGCAATATTCTTTAGAAACTATTTTGAAAAATTGAACTTTTAGCATTAAACATTATTAAAGTGTAACTTTTTTTTTTTAAGGAAAAATGATTCATTTGTCTTACTGCAAAACATGGCATTAGGTTCAAATACTTAGTGGGTTTAGGTTGAAATATTTAATTCAGTCCAGGTAGGATACTAATGACTATATGACCCTGGTAGGGTGTTGTCATCTTCTACTTGGAATTTCATAAGAAATATTTCATAGTGTGTTCATTCATATTTCATGTTAGTCTTTTTACTAATGATACTCATTGACTTACGGGTTTCTACTCTTTTTTAAAAGTATGATCTTGCTTCTGTTTTTATCTTCTAGCTGTTTTAATTTTTATTTTTTTATTCATATTATTAGTTAATTCAGTCAGTGGCTATTCAATCAATAGAATCTTCCATTCCCAAAAAGACATTGTTCTAGATACCATGCCTTGCAAGAAATGACTTCTGCCTTCCATAGGATTACAGTCTGATAGGAGGTTGAATTCTTGTAAACTTACATAGAATATTCCAGGCATTTTTGACAGGCTACTGCTATGATGCATGTGCTCCAGAAATCTAAATTGGAAAGGATTCTGGGAATATTGTTTGTCACTGAAGGGTAGACTTCCTTTTGATAAAGATTGGAGGTCAGTGCTGGACAATGAAGCTACTGCAAAAGCAATAGCTTAGAGGCAGGAGCTAAAGTAAATTCCATTTAAATTCAACCTTGAAGAGGAGTGGGGCTGGGGACAGGAAGTATAGCTAGGAGCCAGAGTTTTAGGCTTGGTGGTTTGGTCTCAATTCCACAGACTGTGAAGAGACAGTCAACGATTCTGAGCAAGAGTTTGGAACTTTAATGTGCTTTAAGAGAATGATTAAGGGCAATCTGTGAGATGAATCACAGGAAAGAGGAAGGTCATTTGGGAAATTACTGCAATACTAGGTGCGGTTTGATAAGCATTGGAAGTTGGAATGGAGATGGTAGAAGTGTGAACAAAAGCAACGGAAGGTATGCAATGAGTGTGTATTTTATTTCAACACAAATTGAGTCTGTGTTGATTAGTGAAGCAATAAAATCAGTTATGCTTCTGCTAAGGCTTCCAAAAAGGTAGCAATGTATTCTGCAGAAATTGTGCCTGTGATTTTCTTATTAATATTATGAAAGGGACTCAGTCAGACTTATATCAAAAGATAGTGATTTTCCTCATCTTCAGTCCAGCTTGCTTTTTTCCTCATCCTCCACACCCCATACTTTGCAGGTACAGGTATCTTGTGGAAATTCCCTGTCCAGCCCTCACCTGTCCCCTGAGACTGATACAACATTTCTTATCTGAAGATGTGAAAACTGCAGCACAGGAAGTTTTAGTGCACAAGGTGACAAAAGCAGCATTCCCATTAGAGCAATTTTCTTTAGCAACAGACAGGTCAAGATAGCTTTAGGTGACAGTTCCTTAACACTGAAATAATTTGATGAGGCCAAACTTTTGATGAAATAGGCTAATGGGAAATAATTAAGACTGAAGATATGTTTCTGGCTGGGGTTTCTCATCTGACAAGGAACTAGCCTTAATGGCTGAAATGGGCATAATTTCAGCCCATTTCAGATAATTTAGGAAACTTAGGAAAATGACATTTGATAATTCTTGTGAATTATTTAGAATAATTTTGTGTTCTTGTTCAAATTAAAAGGAAAAAAAATTAACTAATCCTGTACTTTGTATTGAGCATGTTCAGTCAATTTGGTAGCCGCTTAAGACTCTATTTAAGGATAGTCTCTGATTCAACAATGCAAAGAGAAAAATAAAAAAAAATTCACATAGAACATAAAATTCAGTCGAATACAAGTTATAAATGCAATCACTGAAAATATATACGAGCAGATGACACAGTAAGCAATGATTTAATTGAAGTAATTACTTGGGATATACACTGGGTATACAGTATATACTGTGCATCTATTTTGGAATAAAGAACTTATAATTTTTTTTGTATATGTATGTTATATTATGAGATAGGAACAGGGAGAACAATGAAAAATAAGAGTTTTATATGAAAGTAGAGTTTCCTGAGCATTTGTGCTAAAACCATTTTTTTCTTAAACTATTTAAAGACCCACTCTTTAAAGACTTATTCTTTAGGTGATTAAAATGAAATCATCCTTTAAAGGGATCTGATTTTATCTTCAGTTTTGTTTGTATAGATTTGCCTAAGAAGCCTGGATTCATGTGCCATGATTTATTCTTCTATCACAAACAATAGAATTACTGGACTTTGAAAGCTGACATGGGGGAAGGAGGAAAAAAAGGAAATGTTTATACCTTCTCATTTTGACATGGCTCCTTCAGAAATCTGATACTAAATATCTTCCTGCATCTGGAGGAGTGAAGAAAGAGACCATACAGGCATTCTGTACATAATGTTGAAATAAAACCTTCTATTGTCCACCAAGACAATAGAACTAGTCTATAATAATGCAGTAGAAGTAGAACATAAACTACACATGCCAGCAATGCAATCTTTGTTCCAGTGTAATCTTCCATATCAACCACTGACAAGCCCAGAGGTAAGAGAAAGGCCTTTCTCCTATTTCCCATAACTTGCCACCACTTCTCTCTCTCTCTCCTTGCTGTGTAGGAAGCAGTGTAATAGGTTCCCCTTTGAGATGGTTAAACATGTTTGACAACATAAGAGCTGTCCTAAATCTTGGCCAAAGTCTGAAACTAAGCTCAAACTGTTTGTATGGGTAAAGAAAACAAGTTAGTTTCATCGTCTGCTTCAAAGTTCGCAGGGAGTGTTATTTTGTTGGGAAGAGGAGTAGAACTACTGAGAATTACAATGTGGGTTGCATTGCTCATGATCAAAACACTATTTGATGAGATATCATTTTAACATCATTCTAAAAAGATAGTATCTTTTTATGAGAGTAGGAGGTGAATACACAACCCATTACTAAAACAAAGGACAATATCTGAGAACACTGGGACAAAGGTGGAGCTGTGATAGAGGACGCTGTGGGCACCCAGAGCTAGCTGTGCACTGGCAGGCACACCCCTGGCCCTCTTCAAGGTGTCTTGACAGTGCAGGGAGAACTGTGATGGGCGGCTGCTCTCTGCAAGGAGCTTACTTTCACAGTCACTGTTCTGCTCAAACTCACAGGTCGGATAAAAAAATCTTCAGCTCCTGGTCTTTTTCCTGAGCTCAGTCAGAATTGAGTCTCTAAAATTATGTGTTTGTCTATGATTCATCTTGCTGAACCTTATCACTTTGGGTTATGTACAGGAGCCAAAAACAATTAATTCACCAAACATGTCATGCCTTCTGCAACCATAAATTAATCTTTTGTTGATGAGACAATTCAATGTGGTTTAAGTATTTTATGAATTGGAGAAATTAGTCTGTAATGATAAAAAGTAGATTGTTAAGAATTGCAGAAACCATCACAACAGTACAAACAATTACATAGTTTTTAAAATTGAAAGAGTTCCTGGAGGAAAAAGTTTTATGCTTTATTAGAGAACAGAAGAGAAAGAAAAGTTCACCGAGTTCTTAGCTCCTGGTAACTTACCCTTCTCACACTGGGAAAAGCCAGTTCTACATCTTTTTGATGATTCTGGTACATAGAGATGTTCAATCATACTTATAAAAGACCAATATTTGGTGTAGGGGATATATCCCAGTGCACAAAAACAAAGGCCCTCATCTCACAAAATTTATAATCTATTCAATAGGTACACAATAGGTACATAAATATTTGAGGGCAGAAATGTTAGGAAGGGGGAGTGAGACACTGGTGAAATAGAGAAAAAAAATTAGAGTAGCTTTCTAATGTGCTAGCAGGAAGAACTCTTTATTCAGGAATTGTTAGCAGAAACCGGAATGTTGTGAGGGAATATGATAGGTAGATTAAGTGGGGAAATTGACTCTAGGCAGAATAAACAAATGCAAAGACTCAGGGGCAGGTGTGTGTCTAGTATTTTTATATCTTTGAGGCCAGTGTATCTAAAACAGAGTAAGTAGAGGCAGAGGGAGAGGGGATGGTGTCAGAGAGGGTTAGAGGGAAGTGAGTGGGTAGATCATAGATCTTTTAGGCATCGTTAAGGACTTTTACTTTTATTCTGAATGAGATATTTTCAGTGTTGGAAATGGAGATGCAGGGAAAGTGATCAAAGAGAAAGTAGGCTTATATTGCACCAAAAAGTTTAGGTGAATATGCAAATAAATGTTTCAGGAGTGAGTGACTTGAAGGTACAAAATAATGTTTGAATTTTGAAGTATTTAATCATTGGAAAAGCTTATCAAAGAAAAAAAAATAAGCCTCATTCCCTAGAGATACTTAGGAGAGACAAAATTACTTGATATAAACTACCAACTAGATAAAAAGGATCAATGAGCTTTTCTCCCCCACCATTTAAACTAATCCAATTTGATAAATCTTATAATCAAACTGATTCAGTAATTAAGATCACCAGGAAAACTGGAATAGATTTAATTCTTCAGTCTATTGTCTTCCATCAGTAGTTACTCCCAGAAGTCTTAATTTGACAGTGGTTCTAGAAATGTGGCCATGAAAAATTTTGCCAGAACTTCAGGGTTTTTTTTAGTTTTTCTAGGGAAAAAAAATGGTAGGACACTACCAGTGGCTGGTAAACCATGAAGGCAACTTGGGACAATGTACAAGTTAAGATTCTTTCAGACTGGTGTTTAAAAAGTAGTAGCCCAATATTCAGTGAGAATGCAGAGAAATGGGCTGTCTTTTTAAAAAGATGATATACAAGTCAAGTTGTTATGATCTTATAGCACCCAATAAGAACATTCTGAAAAAATTTAGCAAAACTTTTATTCTTTCATAGTTATTTTTTGCTGTTTTCTGGGCTTTTCCATCTCAATTTGTTGATGGATAGTAAAACAATAAAAATTTAGATAAGGATCTCCCTGGTGGCGCAAGGAGCATCATGCTATGAAGCATCCACAGCCACTGCAGCAGCACCAGTTTGATCCCCGGCCAGGGAGGTGACCCACAAGGCACAGTAGATCTCTCCTGACTTGCCTGCTGCTCCCCTCAGCAGTGTATTTCAGTTGATCTGCCTATTCTGCTCCCTACTCTGTCTCTGTCTCTGGTGAATCCTCTTACGCTCCACACCTCCGGCCTGTAACCCGGTTCTTGTATGCATAAATAAATAAATCTTTCAAAAAATAAATAAAATTTAGATAACAAAACAAAGTATTCCTAAGAAGAGTATTGTCTGAATGCTGTCAGAATTCAGCTATGCACATGCGTTTCAGTTGATGACCACCATGCTATTTTCCCAAAATATTCAATCGCATAGGTTTTTTTTTTTCTAGTGCAGTCCTTTTCCCTTCTCAAGGTCACTGGGAAGGGAGCGATCACTCTGATTCCTGTGACACTTTTGTGACTTTTATTAAAGACAGTTAGTTGCCAAACTGACCAGCCCCATCTTCGTGTGACTCTGGTCATATGAACATCTTTGAACAAGAGGCCACGTTAGACTTGCCTGTGGACCACGTTGGGGACCTGTCAGTCCAGCTGAGACAGAAGGTGGGGTAAACAGGGTGAAGGTGTGGAGCTCCTTCTCACACTCCTGCTCTCACTTTTATCCTAGGCAGCGGTGAGAATACCCAGCAGTTGCCTTCCTGTTCCCATGAATCATTGCTGGAAAGGCATCCTTGATTCCTTGCAGAGCACAGTGTGTGCAGAAGCAAGGGATTAATACTTGTTTGTTGGTTTTGGTTTCTGTTAGTTTTAAATAACGATGATGGATGCTCTAGTGTGTTCTGAGAAACTGGGTGAGGCAGTTAGATGGCGTTTGCATTGCCAACCAAGACTTTACAAAAGCTGTGTCCTCAGTCTCAGGTCAGTCACCCTCTCCATCTATGCAGGCAGAAGAATCATGCAATCCTGCTAGTGCAGCGCTTCCTCTCCCTTCCTGGGACCTTCTGACAGCATGCCTTGAGTGTTTGCAAGAGTAGGGTCATTAGCACACATTTCTGCCAATGACAAACCAAAGAATGAAGTCAGTCTTGGAAGGGGAAAGTGAAGAATGCCACTAGTTCCCCCCTGACCCTCTTAGGAATTTCTGGCAGATCCCTAATCTAAATGAGACAAAGAACAGAACAGATAGAAATTCTCTATTGTACTGCGATCTGTGATGCTTGTGCAATCTTAAACTCTCCTTTTCTGGTTCTAAGCAGTCTTTTCTATCTAAGCCATCCCCAGCCTCTCACTCCCCAAGTCTGCCATTACATTCAGTTCACACAAACAGGATTGAATAGAATTTATACTACCCATGAATCTTTTTTTTTTTTTAAAGATTTATTTATTTATGCATACAAGAGCTGGGGTACAGTCCAGAGGTGTGGGGGGTGAGAGGATTCACCACAGAGAGCGGGGAGCAGAACAGGCAGATCAACAGAAGTACACTGCTGAGGGGAGCA
>JAGFMF010011861.1:20340893-20393159 GCA_019455555.1 Galemys pyrenaicus
GGGTCCCCTCCCTGGCCGGCAGCAGGGATCGAACTCGTGCGGTGGCTGCTGTTTGCTTCACAGTGCGTTGCTTAACCCACTGCGCCACCAGGGAGGCCCCTACCCATGAATCTTATCTTGGGTGTCTGTGAAATTTTGGATGAAGTGAGGTGGAAGAGCAATGCCAAGACATCATATCAGTTTTTTGTAGCTTTGAGATGTTAAAAAACACCAGTCCATATATCAGTGATAATTGGGGCTGAAGATAATGACATATGAGAATAGAGATACAATATCTGATATGCAGAAAAGAATTTGAAAAGAGAATGGAGAGGATAGTGAGCATGTCCAGGGGAGACACACTGGGTAGAAGGTCGAAGCACTTGTGCAATGAAAAGTAGGGTTGCTGGTTTCATTCATACCTGAACTTGTAGAAATGTGGAAAGTGCCCCTTTCGGGTCTGCCTTCAGGAAAGCCTTGAAGCCGTAAGAAAACAGTAAGCACAGACTCTGGAGGGACTCTGACTACTGGTAAGTCTTCTGCAACCCAGCCCCTGACTCTGTGAATGCAGACATCCAGCCCCCACATCCCATGTCCAGGGGAGATGGCCCCCTCTGGACCTGGAATCCCTCCTTCCTAAGAGCCATACCTGGGAAGTCAGTGTAGTACAGTGTAGTCTCAGTGAGCATGGGCTTCCCTATGGGCGCACCAGCCATTCTTCCCCATGCAGATGAAACCTGAGCCTTTCATTTCATGATACAAATCACCAAACAAACAGACTCCCTTCTGCTAACATCTGCGTAAGGCTACAGCCTGCTTCAGCCTCCTTCCTTCCCCGCTTGTTCGCTTGTTCTCACTGAATACCAGCTGCGTCTCTGTGCTCCCAGGCTGTCCTGGGGCCTATGCCACGTTCCACAGAGGCTTGGACTCAGGGCTTTCCTTTTCCATCAGTCCCAGCCACCCCCGTGGTGCACTGTCCATGAGCTGCTTGGCAGCTGCAGAGACCCTTTCAGTGGTCTCCATAGCATTTGCCTGGATTCCGGAGCTTCCGACCCCTGAGGGTGCCTGGTTAATCCTCTGGGAGAAACGACTGCCTGAGAATAACTCAGTGTACTTTAAGTTTCTTCCTTGTCTGGTATAGACCAACTCATGAAGCAGCAGCTCACACGCACTGATGCCAGATTTAAAAAGTGAGAATTGCATTCTGCTCTTGGTTGTCTCTGCCCAACTCCTACCACTTTCCTACTGTAGCTTCTCTTAAAATGCAGCCATGTTTCCTTTCTAAAACCCCTAGTAAATCCTGCCAGATTAAGGAATGGAGGGAAAATACCCATTCTGTATACATTTTCATATGTGGGCTATGAACACTCCCTATTCTCTGAGCTCTTCCTCACAGTGCTCCTATGGGGCCAGAGGGGTGAGTTTACTCCAGATTTTACAAGAGGAAAACCAGAGATCATTTATTTTCTTCCCCACTGCCAAAAATCCAAACTAAATCAAAGCAAACCAAAAGTCCAAAATGAAGTGGGTTGAAAATGAAGTCAAAGGGCAGAGGCCTTCTGTCTTTTAGCTCAACACTTAGTGATTTGCTTGATTCCTCTTCCCTGAGCCCCTCCCTCAAATCTCACAGGCACAGACTTATTACCCCATTAGGATTTGACTGGGAGGCTGAAGCAACAATGAGAACATCGAAGAATCTGGTTAAGCTGCCAGAGTTAACAACCTCTTATGTGCAACAAAACCAGACAGCATTTCTGATGGACCACGTTCTCACTGCATTTAAACAGCCTTGGAAAGCTTCTGTGGCTGCTGACTTCAAATAAGAATACCTTCTGGAGGGAAGAGGGACAAAGATGTGTTTTTGGGAATCGTTGTGGCTATTTGTGGGGTTAGTGTAATCATACAAATGGAGACCCACATGACATATGCTGAATACTTAAGAATTGTGATTCAAGCTTTAAAAATACTTAGTAAAATATGTTCTACCCTACCTCCCTAACAAACATTTTTATTTATCATCCAGAACTGGGTCACCTTTAGAGTTCTCTGACTTTTCTAGTTCCATTTTGCAGTGTGATATCTGGAGAGAGCTGGCCACTCACTGCCCTCGGTTCTAGGTCCATTCCCTTCTCACAGTCCAGTGATGTTCTGCCATGTGTGTGGCCCCTCACATTCATGGAGAGCAGTCTATACCACGTGGCTAAGTTCTATGGACACTCCTTTCAACTGCCAGCCTCTGTATCCAGAGGCTTGGCTATGCGAATACCTGGGAAAGTCTGAGGAAAACATCTTGAAAGTCCTGGAAATAAGCTCTGACTGGCTAGAAGGGGAATTTAATGATCCTGAGAATCCAAAACATGGCTGACTGTGTGTGTGTGTGTGTGTGTATAAACATTCCTCTGCACCCATGAAGTTGTTTTCCTATGAAGAGAGACACTGAAAGAAGATAAGGCTAGCCTATAAGAAGGACACAGAATGGGTACTCTTGCTTCAATTTATGGACAGTGTATAAAGCAAGTCCTTTAGAAGAGCTTGTCTCACTTAGAAAATGGACACTTACTACCGTGTCTGCAGATGGAGGTTCAATGGGGCAAGATACTCTATTTCGTATTCAAAATGAGAATAGATGTCTAGCTAGAGTGGGTCTCAACTGAAGGTGTGTAATGACATTACTTGGGGAAGAGTCTCCAGGACTTCACTCGGGGAGACTCTGATTTATTAACTTAAGATGTGGATGAGGCACAAATTTGTTTAAAAAGCTCCAGTATGGAGACCCTTTCGGTCCCGCCTAACACTTGTTTTTTATACCCCCAGATGTGAACTCCTGTGCCTATACCCAAGAATCCCAAACCAACATGACCCAACAACTGACTCTGCTTGGGGAGCAGTAAGATTGGTCTGCAGAGATTCTACCAGTGGTAGCCAAGACTCTTCACAGTTACCTCCACACACAATGAAATTCAAAATGCTGATCATTTCATAGTCACTGCAGCAGTAAATACAAACAGACTCCAAATTTGGGATACTGGTCAGCCCTACCATTGTTTGAGGGATGAATCCAGTTAGTTCTCCCAGAATTCCCGTAGGAGGGATATTACTATATATTTTTTATTAGGTGACTTTCAAGGTGGTGGTAAATCTGGGTGTCAAATTTTGTCTTTAGACTTTAAAGCCTGAGTCTGTCAACCACACCAGGCAGCTTTTTATAGCACTTTTGGTTAGCACAAAACACTTTCTTTACTCTCTAATATTGGTATAAGACAGAAAACTTGAAGGAAGATGTATTACCAGCCTCATAAAAAAACACTACTTTCAAAATAGATCACCCAGTTTAAATCTAACAAACACAGAAAGGAGATGGCAGTTCAGAGTCTCTATTTTGTTTCCTAAGGGACATTCAGTAATGTCTAGAGACACTGTGGATGGTGTTCTAGCATCCCGTGGGCAGGGCAAAGGGGTGCTGCCAACCACCTTGCAATGTTCAGGACAGCCCCTCACACCTAACAAAGACTTATCCAGATCCAAATATCAGTGATTCTGAGATTGAGAAACCCGCTCTTGCTAGAGCCCAGTCCCTTCCCTCTGTGCTTCGGGGACCGTACGTGGGTGCAGTACTTGCACTCAACAGGTTGATTATCATATCCCCCACTGAATGGTAAGTCCCGCCAAGACCACTTTTTTAGTCACCTTAATATCCTCAGAATCATGATCTCTCGTGATCCACGAAAGGATGGAATACTCCACTGGGAATACTCCAAATCAATCAGGTTAGCAAGTTTATGTTTTGTCCTGCTTTAAAATATTTCCCAAGTGTAATTCATATTTCTTCAGCAAGACTAGAAGCTTCTTGGGAGAAAAGATCTTGACATCCCTTTTCTCTATTTCTCTGCATACTTTTTCTTTTTAAAAAAAATTATTTTTATGTGGAAGAGCTGGGGTGTAGGCCAGAGGTTCTGGGGGTGAGAGGTTTGCCAGAGACAACTGGGAGCAAAACAGGCAGATCTACTGAAATACACTGCTGAGGGGAGCAGCGGGAGAGGCAGGAGGGGTCTGCTGCGCCATGTGGGTCAGCTCCCTGGCTGGGGATCAAATTCAGGCTACTCACAGGAAGGCTGTCATGGTGGTAGCACTGAGTCTTAACCCCTAGGCCACTGGGGAGGTCCCTTCTCTGCAAACTTTTTCAGTGCTAATGTCTAATAGGCATTAGACATTATGACTTGTAATAGCGATAATGATTTGTGGACTGACTGATGCTCTACCAATTCTTATAAATATCTAAGAGGTTAAAATAATTGATCAACTTTGGGTGGCTTTAATAGGAGAAGCTTTCTCATGGAGGTGTGCTAAAAATAATTTTGAAGAAGAAAAAGAAATATTTGGGGGATAGGAAATTAAGAGAGAAGTGTTTAATGATGATTTTTAATTTATTAAGAGAAATGTAAATTTATAATGGATATCTTGAATGAAATTTAACTCTCAGTATAGGGACATTTTTACATTGGTTGAATGAATTATTTTTGGCAAGACTTTCAAAACTATTTGTTTTTTGATTTTAAAAGTAATTAGAGTTTAGGGGGTATTTTACTAATAATGCTTCACTCTCCCCAATGTTTCAGTATAGAGAGAAAATATCTGGATGGATTAGAGACCAGTTAACCAAAATCACAGAAACTCTTTAGTCTTTGACTGTCATTATTGTCATTCATTTCTATTTGTGTGGTGCCTTAGGACAGTGTGTGATGCCAAAAAGTGAGAATGAGCTCCACTGGACACAGCATCTATTTTCCAGATGCTTACTAGGTGAAAACCATAAGAACACGTAGGCAGCAAAGAAATCTCGATAGTTTGCAAAGAGGGTTTGCAAGATATCACAGAATCCAGGGGCACTGGAGGACAGTAGGAGAGCTTAAGATTTCCTTTATTTAGATACAGGTTCGCTTACTCTCTTATCACTTCTTTCTTTTTTTAAATAAAATATTTATTTATTTATGCATACCAGAGCTGGGGTACAGGCCAGAGTTGCAGAGAGGTGAGGGTATTCACCAGAGACAGCGCGGAACAGAACAGGCAGATTGACTGAAATACACAGCTGAGGGGAACAGCGGTGGAGGCCCTCTTATCACTTTATTACGGATTTATTTTTGGTGGACAAGAACCAACTTTATTTCTCAGTTTACCCCTCGGCTGTGTGGAATGTTCCTTCTACCATCTGATAGTCTGGAGGGCTCTCATTTTCTCCTCTTCTAGCTCACAAAGTATTGTGTGAGTCTGATGGTAGGAAATTACTAAGTACATCTTGATTGATTTTTATTTTTTGAAATAAATTTAGACCTCTACTTTATCTCCCTATCACTGGTCTATTCCAGCTTGTCCCAGACTTTCCATTGTATAGGGGGATTTTAACATTACTCACTTTCATGGTAGTAAATACACCTTTACTGTCTTCCCTGTTTTAGATAATTAAAGAGGCTAGTTATTAGAAAGCATTATTTAATTTGGATTATATTTTATTTCAAACCTATGTGGATTACAGGTTTCCCCTACTATTTGAAAGTAGAATGCTCCTATGAAAATTTTCATAAGGCAAAATGACATAAAGCGAAGAAGCAATTACCATTAATTCAAATGGAAAAAAAATTGAGTGTTCCCAGAACCAAAACATAACCTACCAAATCATAACAAATAAAACCTAAAACCACATAATGATACTTGTAACTGGTAAAAGGAGGAACGATATGATAAATACATAGCTAGCGTGTATAAAGTCATTCCTGGAGGAGTTTGACAGCACCATTCTTACCATTCAGGGCGTGCACTGCCTCTATAAATGACTGCCACAAAACAAATCCTGAATGCTATTTTTGCTTTTTGTTGTGAAAGTAAACATCTTAAGATTTCTTTCAGTTAATGAAAACTCACGGAGATCTTTCACAAAAGTGAAGCGTCGTAATGTGAACTTTTGAAAAGCAGGGATATCTGTATAGATAGCTATTAATTTTCTTCTTTTCTAGGTAGTTTTTTCAGCAACTATTGTATAACAGATATTGCACCTCCGGTCACAGGAGTACGCAGTATAAAGACTGACCGAATATTCCCTTGATTATAGAGGTATAGGTAACATTTGGCAGATGGGGCAAGCAGGACTAGTCAGAATCTTTCCCTGGTTTTCTAGGAAACTAGAAGAAAAAATGTCTGCTTTCTTACTCTGTAGTTATTGAACAGAGTGTATATAAATCTGGAACTTTCTTTAGACAGTTTCTTGAGCTGCTCAGAGAAAGTCCTCACTGTGATAGAGTCATATAACAGCACTTTCAAGGAAACTGTGGCCAAGAGATGAAAAGAGGGAGGGAGGAAGAAGAAATGTCAGATAAATATTGCAGGTTTGTTTATCCTCAGATTTATTTAGTCATGCTTAGAGTCAGTGCCTCCCTTGGATTTTCTCCTATGAGAGTCAATAACTATTCCTCCCCTTTAGTTTCATACTTACTCTTTTGAATTTATTTGGCACTAACAACACAAGGAATTCTGTTGTGTGTTTTTTTTTTAAAGATGTATTTCTTTATGCATACAAGAGTTGGGGTACAGGCCAGAGTCACAGGAGGTTGACCAGAGACAGAGCAGGGAGGAGAAAAGGCAGATGGACTGAAACACACTGCTGAGGGAGCAGCAGGTCAGACAGGAGAGGTCTGCTGCACCATGTGGGTCCCCTCCCTTGGCAGGACATCAAACTAGCACTACTATGCAGCCAATGCATCACAATGCAGTGTTCAACCCTCTGTGCCACCAGGGTGGCCCATGAATTCTGTTAACATTGTCTATGGAATATACAGGTGGGTTATTATAACCAACTTGGTTATCAAAACACAATGTATTTTATCAACATTTAAAAAAAATGTTAACAAAGGAGTCAGTCAAAATTGAACAATAATAAACTCTTGACATCTGACTGCAAAACTGAGGCAACCAGAGGGGAAGGGCCCAGTGAAACATGGTGGAGGATTACCAGGGCACTGGTGGTGGGCAGGATGTGAATATATACATTTGTAGAAGGTTAAACGTGTAACCCCCCCAAAGAGATACAAAGATGTAAAACTACTTCACCTCATAAACATGTTAAAAAACAACTTTCCCAGTGAATGTAGTAAGTCCACGAATTGAAGAAGCAGCCAGTTTCTGTTTCCATTTTTGTTATAAGCTTTAAGTAAGTCAGTTATCTAAAGCTTTTAGCCCTTAGCACATGATTCTATCTATGTTAACTATCATTTTCATTATAGGTGTTTACGGAAAGTTACTGAGATGGGGATCACATTGAGAAATAGCTGGCAACTTAGAAGGTAGTAAATCTATATGCTGTGCAAGAATTTTGTAGGTGGTACTTGGGTTGAATCTATGTGACTGTAGTATACAGAGTGTAATGTGCTTCATGAGATTTTTTGTTTCATTTTGTTGATTCATTTTAAGAAATTTCCTAACTCTTAGTATTCTCAGAGTCTTTCCAAGTCAATGCTATAAATCTATCTGGGAGGAGTTGGCAAGGTTTATTTTAACATGGAAAAACAATCTATCCTTTTGATTTCATACACAAGGGGAGACGAGATAGCTCATTGAGATGGTCTAATATAACTCCAAAAAGCAAATATTATCTTATCTGTTTTCATGAGCTGCAATTTAGATAACCAATAAGATACTTTAAGTATTTAAAATAATAGTTTTACTAAAGTCAAAATTTTAAAGAAATTTAAAGGTTATTTTTAAGAATACATGAAAATTAGCCATTGAAATTCACCCTAGATTAAGAGGCTGTTAATATATTGTGTAGTGAAGCTTGCATCTCTATCCCCTGATTCACAAGGTAATTAAAATCAATTCGTGAATAAGTTGGTTATAAGGAAAGGAGGTTACAGTTGCCATAATCTGAGGAAGATTCAGAAAAAAGACAGAAATTAAGAAAATTATAACTAAAAATCAACCATTTCTGTCCCAGTAGATGCAAGTTGAAAACGCCTTTGTTTTTTCACCCACAATTTTATTTCTGTTCTCACACCCCACCCTCCTTTACATGAATATTAAGGACTAAGGCTTTAGCAACAGGCTTTTGGTTGTGGGGGAGGTAAGGGTGAAGGGAAAAGTGTTGTGTATGGCTTTTCATATGTTAATAAGTTGATTCCATGACAACCATTGAAAAAGAAGGACTGGAGACAAAAGCTGCAGCCAGAGAGAGGATCAGTGCCCTTTCATGGGCTCTGTAAGAATAACAGCCGAGACTCCCCCCTCTGAAAGGTATCTGATGGCCGCTTGTCAAAGGGCTTTGTTTTAATACTGCAGAGTCAGTATATAATTAATGCAGAGTTTTATGAGCCCAAATTTCACCCTCAATGATGCTTCCCTTGTAAATGGTTGTGAATAAGAATCTGAAACCGAGAAGATGTGTCTCTGCTCCCAACAGGGACCTGGAATGTACTTAGACTATCAGTTCCTATGATCCGCACTTCAGTTTTAAGTAAAAAGGTCAAGGGCTTTTATCTTTGAGTATAAGAAGGCGTTTAGAGCTGGACCACTGGGGGAACTGCAACGGGAATGGCTTGTTCTCTCTAGGCAGTCTTTAAATGTGCTGCAGCCAGTGATTTGCAGTGACACATTGAAACTGTACAGGACACTGGTAGAAGCAGGCTCTAGCACACTGGTGGCATTGCTGGGCTTCCCTGACCAATGAAAAATTTCGACTGGCATTTATTATGAAGCCATATATATTCATGCAGATTTCCTAATGTCCAGTACAGCTATGTTTTTGCTTTAATTCAGTAGTCGCACATATCTATCAGCTGTTGTATGATGTTAGCACAATGCTTTCCTTCTAGTCAGTTTTGAAACACTGTAAAGTGTCGCATTCAGTAATAATGCTGATTTTACTAATTTTCTGTCCAGCCTTATTTTTCTCTCATGTGTATTACCCAGTCTTTGATTGAATTATATTAAATTCCTCTTATTTGTTCCCTTTAAGTAGTTGCCAAAAACTTGCCATGAGTGACTTGCGATACAGTGTTTTCTCTGTTTGGATGGACACAAGAGCTTTCATCACAATGGAATGCTTATGGAATTACATATTTCAAAGGACACTAACACAAAAAATACAACTTCACTCAATCAGGTCACAATGGTGAATAGCAATGCCAAAATGATTACTAAAATAATTTGCAATTTGCTTTTCAAGTATTGACTGTGGTCTTCACTGTAAGTCATGTTCTTTTTCTCATAAACTTCGTGAACTTATATGAATCACACTTTCATGTTATTAACGACTATAGTAGTGTTGTTTGAGAAAATGAAAAGACATATTGTAGCTATGATGAATCAGAATTTGCTATCTGACAATATTGCTATCAAGATTGTGTCATAAAATATTCTATTTTCTCAAAATAATCTTATTTCCAAGTGCATATTTTACTCATTATATGCAGCATAAAATTTATCATTGTCCAATATTATGGTAAAAATCATTGAACCACTCATTCATTCAACAAACTTTTAATAAGTGCATATTGTAGGTCAGAACTGAGCTAAATTCTATAGATACAAAGATGTTATGATTGTTTTTTTGAAAATAAATCATAATTTAGCAAACTGCATAATTGTGTCAATAAATAATTACAGTGTATCTTTTTATGTATCATATCTTCTGAAATTAAGATTTGATGTGGCTTAAATAGAAACAGATGATAAAAGTCAAAAATAAATGAAAAGAGCAGGTGAATAAAATCAAGGAAGAAAAAGAAACTAAGATGAAAATATGGTTATGTGCACTTTAAAGAGACGTAAAATCCTGTATTATAGCTCATGTGTGAGCGACACATTTAACCTTGAATATTTCAGAGACCAGTCCATGAATTTATAAAATTCATGGTGTACAGAAGAGCAAAGCCAACAGACACCAATGCTCCATTACCTTATAGTGAGATGCAAGAGAAATTTCCCTTATTGATCTGTGGAAAGTGTGAATGAGTTGTCCTGTATTTAGTATATTTTCATCAACAGTCCTACAATAAATGCAGTATCAGTCTCATAACTATTTTGTCTTCAAGTCCTCACTGAGAAACAGGACAGAGTGAGACTTAAATTGTTTCCAGTGACCACAGATCTCTGAGGAAAGGAAAGTAGTTGTAGTTGACTTGATCACAAACAGTTGTGCTACGTATCATATAGCCCTCCTTTTAATACACTCGCGCGTGCGCGCACGCGCACACACACACACACACATACACACAGCGTAATTCAAACCTCCTAATTACTACAAACATTATGGTCACAGCTAATTGGCTTGGGGATGGGAGGAGCTTTTGACTCAAGAGTAACTAATGTTTACAAGTCAGTGGCCTACAAGGCCATCTCTCAAAAAAGCTTTGCTCAGAAAGGGTAATGAAGTTGAGAGGAAACAATTGGATGTTTTCTTTTGGAGTGTTTGAAGATAAAAGATACACAGAGGGAGGCAATTATTTAGAAGTGTGAGCAAGAACCAAAGGGCACAGAGAGAAAAGTTAGGCAGCAAAGGCCAAGAGGCAACTGAGACAATAAATAGGCATCAAGTGAACAGGACACACAAAGCAAAAGATGAGGTGATGATTTCATAGGGACAGAAATGTTGTAATCAATAGACCCCTGCTGCTGAGCTGATGGTTGAGAGCTGACCACTGGGACTCTGGTGGTTTCTTAATGACCTATTAGGTTCCCCCGTGCCTGAGTCAGAGCTGTGGTTCAGCTCTTCTTGCAAGTCATGTGTTTGTGCTTATTACTCCAAATGACCGATTTTTGTCATTGTCAGATATAACCAAGAAGTCACAAACTGATAGGCAACTCAGTAAGAGAAATCCTACAAGGGAAAAATCAGTGTAGGGCACATATTCAGTCTCTGAATGCCTGACTTGATCTGAGGAAAATAATTGTGTAGATAGCTAGATAGACCTATATATCTATAATTTTTTCACAAGTATATATATTTATATATGTCCCTCAGGAAATCATCCATAAGAGTTTTTACTCTGATTCATAAATGAGTTCTTTATAAGATTAAATGGCAGACTATTGAGTTGCACTCTGGAAAGAACATGAAGTGCAAATGTCTCTTATAGTTGACCGCCAGTCTGAATGTTTTGCTTGCCATCAGACTGAAAGACTGATGTCTTCTTCTGGAAATTTAAATAATGTGGGTACTTTTCCTCTATGTATTGGTGGACTGATCTATATTTAGTGGTCTAGGGCAATATTTCCCAACAAAACAAACTCCCATTTCTAATGTCATACATACAAACTAGCTAGTGCCCTAAAGTTCTTCCATAAGGCAGACAGAAATCTTTCTGCATAAGCATTTTACAGCATGATGAGCAATAATTATTTCCCATGGACATAATAAAATCTCTATTAGATTTTCACAGACTATCTTGCCTAGCATGGCACTATTATAAAGAACCAGTTGAGTTATAGGGTTCAATTCCACCCAAATGGTGGTTTTAGTTTTTGTAATAGCATAAATATCAGAGTCTATACATATTGGAATCCTTCCTGCTCATCAAAGGGCCAGTATAGAAGAGGTATGAGTGGAGAAATGGAAAGACATGTGAAGGGCAAAAATAATTATATAGTGCTGGAAGTGTTTAGGGTCACATAGAGTACCCGTTAGGATCTGAGCCCTGATGGTGGAAGTCTGACTTAAATGTTTTCTGAAGCAGGCTTTCTATACTCCCCTTCCACTATGCACATGGGGTAGTTGGAGTGCTGGCAAAATCACATGTAGAAGTGGCCAAGACAGATTGAGGGACTGATGTAGAACCGTAAGAAGATCAGCACACATGTGATCAAACTAAGGAGTGCCTGGATCAAAATTCTGGAAGATCCTGACTGCTCTGGCAAATTCGGGTTGATACAGCAATTAATAGTCTTTAGCAAAAATGAACATCAAATCACATATAGAAAATTTTCAAAATACATATATCTAAGCCCTATCCTTGTGAAATAGGATGTAAAATAGGATCTGAGCAGTATAGCTGGAAAATGTGTTTCAGGACATTGTGATCTGTTATTCTAACCCAATAAGATCACAAAATCAACTCCTCATCTGAAAGCAACTCCTCAATGTAAATGTTAGCCAGTTTGGGACCTTACTCCCAGTAACTTGGAATTTACTTTTATGTACCTATAATTGTTTAAGCAATTATATATAATACAATTCAAAGTAAGAATTAAATTTTTAATAAGTTTCCAATTCAAAAGTCCCATTTACTGTGCTTATTCTACTATATATTATTTATTTGTGCATAGCACAGAAATGGGAACACCACCATATTGAATTTAATCCATTTGTTGAGGTATAAGGATTCTCAATATGATCTTTATTATCCTTTCTTATTGTTTGCCTGTTAAATTCCCTTCGGTATGCTGAGCAAAACCAATTGACTTTCAGAAATAATTAAGTCTTCTAAGTTACTAGCAAGATAGATTTTAGTTAAAATATTTCCAAATACTTTTGATATTACTAATTTAAAGGTTATTATACTAAAAAGGGAAAACCACCTAAAGTTACCTCTATTGAAATCCCTGATGAGATTTTTTTTTCTTATCTGTATCTCTACAGTGGATATTGAGTTTAATAGCAAGAGAATGATCTGCTTATTCATGTGTTAAAAGTTTGCTGTTGGGTAAATTTATCTCTTTTAAAACCTTGACTATCTGTAAAATAGATGGAATGGTATCTGACATAGAGGACTTTCAAAAGAAACAATAAAATAAATTCTACTAACATACTGCCATCATAGTCCTTGACCTAGAAAGTATTAAATAATGATTTCTATTTGATCTCTATTTTGCCTAAATTCGGAAAGTTGGATGTAGACAGAACACTGAATACTAATTAGGCCTGGACTATGTTTTTTAAAGAATATGGTGAGTGGATTTGGGTTGGTCATTGTAGAATGAGCTCCCTTTTGAGATGATTTCTCCAGTCCAACAGGTTTCATATTTTGAATAAGATATAGAACAGTGCATTTAAAATTCCAAATATAATTTTCTTTTTACTTTGAATTGTTTCAGTAGATGGAAAGTGACGGGAAAAATGGAGGCAGCTGTGAATAATTCCAGTTAAACCAAAAAGAGACTATAATTGTGTAGATTATTATCAGTGAAAGTAGTCCTTAACCTAAATTATCTAGATAATTGCTGCTATTTTTGTTCCACTTTGTATACAAGTACATAACCTTAGTATTGAAAAAATATGAGGGATATTGTTCTAGCAAAATTTTAATGAACTTCCTTGAATTAATGGTATTACAACCTCATGAAGTTACCACATGCCTTCTACAGTTGATGATCTAACTTTGGAAAGTTGGATAAAGATAGGATATTTTGTATGCTAACTAGGATTCAACAAAGTTATTCTTTAGACGACCCTGGGTGGATTTGGTTTTATTTGTCACAGATGTACACTCTCTTGAGGTGACATCTCTAACTTAACAAGTTTCATGATTTAGAGAAATTCTATTGTAAAAGGAGGTGATATGTATTTTATGCTGTTCTAAAATAAAAATGACTAGAACTTTAGGAGTATTTTCTGAGGGACTAAGCTGGATTTTCTTGAGAAGTTGAAGATTCTCTCATGATCTTGATCTCTGTGTGTTGTGAATTTTTAAAAAAAGTTACTTATACTATATACATTATAAATTCAGAAAAAGGAAGCTTAACTAGTTTTTAAAATAAAAATATTTAAGATTATCTACATAACAACAAAAGTACACTATGAATTGTAAAATACAATAAAATAGTTGGATATTGTATATATGAAATACTAGAATACAGTATTTTTCAGTATTCAGGAATTTGGAACTATAATAGCTAAAACACCCAAAAGTTAAATGAATATATCAATATATTTATAGGAGATGTCTGCCAAAAATGAGGATATTTCAAGAGAACAGTTTCTGTGGAAGATTCTAATTAGAAATATTTTAATGTTTTTGTAAGATGTGGGTGCCTAGCTTAGAAAACTAGTTGGTAATAATAGAAAAAATAGTTTGGCTTATCTGCTATGACTGCAAGCCCTAGGGGTCTCTGTTACTAAGTGGCAAGACTTTGGAAAAGACACTCCTTTTGTGTCTTTTTTTTTTTTTTAATTTTTTTTAAAAGATTTATTTATTTATACATACAAGAGCTGGGGTACAGGCCAGAGTCCAGGGCGGTGAGAGGATTCACCAGAGACAGAGTGGGGAGCAGAACAGGCAGACTGACTGAAACACACTGCTGAGGGGAGCAGCGGGCGAGGCAGGAGAGGTCTGCTACGCCATGTGGGTCCCCTCCCTGGCTGGTGGCAGGGATCGAACTCATTCTGCAGTAGTTGCGGTTTGCTTCATAGTGGGTTGCTTAACCCACTGCGCCACCAGGGAGGCCCTCCTTTTGTGTCTTAACAAGCTAGTCCAAACTTCATTTTTAGAGATACCTCAGAAGTCCATAAAGCACCAAACATGCAAGCTCAAACACATAAGTCATTTTCAAGTCTCTACTTGTACACATTTGTGAAAGCAAATCAAATGCCCATCCACAGATGGAAGCAGTGGAAAAATGGACACCATCTCATAAGGGAAGAAACAGCCATGTCACATTGCAGAGAAGAATACCTGTAGGGAAGTGAAGAATTTGTGATTACTTTTATAATCTAAGACAACTAAAGCGCAACCTACTGATTTTTTTAAATATTTTTTTAAATTTACATATATTTGACATCAATTGTAATCCCCATGTATTCCCATCACTGTAACACCAGTGCACCATCACCTCAGTCCTCCGTGCTCCCGTCTGCCCTCAACCCTTCCCTTCTTCCCTCCCCACCAAGTGTCCCCAATTTGTCCTTGTCTTTTCATTTTTCAACCTACTGATTTTGAAGGAACAATATTTTATATAGAAAATAGAATGATGGTTATTAGGTTAGTTTGTTAAGTGAAAATCAGCACATAGAGCTTCTATCTGTTACAATTGTATCTCAAAAGGGAAATCATTGCTTATATTTATTCCTACTAGGAAAGATTTTTTAATAATCCCAAAATGCAAACTGCAACAAAATTTGATAAGAAAATACATTGAGATTAAAACTACTTTCACTGAAGACATAAAAAACATGGAAGGTGAGGGACAGATTGTGCATTTGCTTTACCAAAATGGGTTATATAACCAACACTCCTGAACTCTATAAAGAAACAACTCAATAGAGATATGGAAAAAAAAAAAAACTATCTGAATAGTCATTTACATGAGAGAAGATTCAGAGGTTAACAGACATATGAGAGAAAGCTCATACCTTGCTAGAGATTGAAGTTCTAGTTGAACACTTCTTCAGATATCACTTTCAACTCTAACTGTAAAGATTGGCAAGAATTAAAAAGTCAGACAATAAGGAATGTTATCAAGGATATGGAACAATAGGAATTCATCTATTTTGGGTAGGAAACAGGTGTCATAGATTGGAAAATAATTTGGCACTGTTTTAGGGACTTAAAATGTGTATATCCTATGATCCAGAAAATTACTTCTAGATAAATACAATTTCTACCCTTATATGCCAGTTAGAATATTGAAGTATCCTCTGATGAGAAGGAGAGGCAAAAGAAAACTGAGCAATGAAAGCAAAAGAAGTTGAAAAAGTAAGCAAACTAATTTTTGGAAGAGTATTATTGATCTTTGGGGTGTACCAACCTTCTGATGTGCCTATTTTTGTAACCTAATGAAACAATGCTGCAAATGGGAGATAGCTTACAATGTTTTCCAGGGGAGAAAAATTTTCTAGGCATGTCAATTTGGATGCTTTTCAAGTTTGACATGTGTATGTTTATTTTAGAAGTCTGAATACATGACCAATTTAGAGGGCCTTCTTTACATTGGGCTTACTCATGTCAAATGAGAAGTGTAATGGGCACATCACTTTAAGCTTGGTTTTTTGTTTTTTTTAATAGGAGGGGGTAAACTATTGAAAATATGGGTCAAGTATTACAGTGATTGGCAATTATCTGTAAGAGATCTGAAATTACTGCAAAAACAGATGTTAGGGATTAGCCTATATGACAGCTCCTCATTGAAACTATGTCGAACTCTATGGCTACAGAGACAGTTGCTTTTTAGAGAGGGTATTAGGAGAAAGGATCATAATAGTCAATCTTCTTAATGTACCTTATGAAGGCAGCATCTAGAAAACAAAGACAATTGAAGAGAGAAAGAGAAGGAAGTATGGGTAGTCTGCAAAGGAGCAGTTTATAGACACATTTGCTTTGCTGTTGGAATGACTGTACTAATTTATAAGTAACATATAAGTAAATGCCTTTTATAATTTAACATTTTGGAAGTTAAAATCAGAATGCCAAAAGTACTGGGAGTTGAATGTTATTTACATATAAGGGATTATTATCATATTACTTTTATTAGGGTCCCTCTCTACCACCACCAGTATTTGAAGTAGAAAAAAATCCCCAGAATTAACCTTATGGAAAGTGGTTAAAATATACTAATTCACATATTTAAATGCCTGTTGTGTGTAAGGCATTGTTCTTTATTAGAAAACAACTCTGTTATGTTACTTTAATTCTTCTTAAGCATTTTGATGCCTTTCATTTGTTTTTACTTTATAGTCATATATAAGGGTATGCTTATGCATTTGTCAATGTAAAACATAAGAAATATTTTCTAAAGAGATCTGTTTGAGTCCCAATAAAACTCTACTCACTTATATTAGACAAAATAATCAAAGTACTTAGCCTCTGTATGTGTGGTAATCATACTATCTCATACTTTTAAACCTTTGGAACCAGAGAGGGTAGCAGATATGGCTAGTTTCTTCCCAATAAAGCTAGTGTTAGGACTTCTATATCTTCCTCTTTCTTAATAAGAGAATCCTACTATAATCATAGGAATAATGTCACCTACTTAAAAAAATATTATTTTAATTCAGACTGTTTTGAAATTTGGGCTGGTCATATAACCCCATGTTTGCCATTGAGATGCAAAAAGAAATCTATTGATGATAAAGGACTGACACCTCCATGACAACTGTCACCTTTGTCTCCTCATGATTGCTCTTTGGAATGTGGCCCTGACCCATCAGACATCCTGCAGCCATGTGAATATGATGGAATCTGAGCCATAACACACAGAGAGGTGGCAGCGTGGGTCCTTGGTGGCATCCTGCTGTCGCCATGCTTGTTCTAGCTCTCCTGCTTTGTGGGTTCCTTGTTACATGAGAAAAATACATTTCTATTAGGTTGGCCACTGTGTCCAGGTTTCTCTTTTGTGAAATTTATAAAAGTCATGGACAAGAAAATAATTCTAGAGAAAGGAAAAAAATAAAACATTTTTCAAGGTGGGACAGGATATAAATCAATCCAGAACTATCTTCTCATCCTCTAAAATTGATATCAACTTCTATGTAATAAATTTCTCTCACTTACCACAACCTAGCCCATCCAACTAAGTGTTACATTTCATTAATTCAACGATGTACCTTTTCCCACATTTTTATGTCTGAAACTGAGTATTTCATAATATGGGTGGTCACTCACTGTGGCTACTGTTGCTAGTGCATGTGCTTAAGAACTAGCAGAACTGGCTTAGAAAATTCTGGACACAAGGGAGGTGTTCTCTTGTAAGAGGTGCTACATCACCAATGCTCTGGATGGCACAGATGATTCTATTGTGTGGAAGAACACAGATGTTTTCAGTTCTTACACAGTCCTTATACAAAATAAGATTAAGTAAAGTTGAATTCAGTAGATGAAAAAAAATTCAAATGTCTTAACCTATTTATTTTCTTTATGTTTTCCTCTATATATGCATGAGTAATTTATGAACCTAAATAAGTCTAAATGGGCTTTTCTTAGTATATATAAATTTAAAATTCTAAAAGAAAAAAGTATGGGTTATAATTCAATCACCAACTGTTTAGTCTTTCTTAGAAAGATGTAATGTTATTATTTTTTTTACAATATATATTATCCCAGATTTGATAAATTACCATAGAGCTCTGCTCTGCCAGGAGCATAAAGTCAGCATATTTTTATAGCATGATGTTGTAAAGAACATAAACCTTGGGGAAAAAGAGCTTGAAGATTGTTCCCAAAATAATGGTTTGTGGGTTTTGTGCTAGTAGATGGTAGAGACCCTGCAGTGACATTGACTTATGTACACAGCCTGTGAACTGCTCACATGGAGAGCTCTGAACTCTTATGCAAATCTGCACAGTCAAGTCAGACTCCAAATTTGACAGACACATGAAAAACATATTTGTAGGATGAATTAATTTCTAAAGAGCTTTATCAGCTTCATGCATACTAGTCTGATATTTTTAACTTTTCTTCAAGTATAAAGTTTTCATGTAATATATTTATACTTTGGCCTTCCTATACTTTTGTAATTCAAATATGTTTGAGGAACTGTGTTGACTTTTCCCATTTAGAGTCTTTTTTATAGGCATATTGAAAAATGGAAGAATCTGAGGTTTCATAAGATTAAGTGCATTTCTTAAAATCATACAACTAATTAAGTGACATAATTAGGATTAGAATTCACATTTATTTGTTTCAAAAGTCTATATTTTTATACTATAAGTAAATTAAATAAGTCTCCTATCTCCAAATCATAGTTAACAAGATTCTAGAACTGTAGAGTGAGTTGCTAACAGAAGAAGCCAATATCATAATCAAATTATGCAAAGCTCAACTGTAAAATTTCGTACAAACAAAAAAACCTAACAAGTGTGTAACAAATTGGCACTACTCAGGAAAAAGAAAAAAATAAGAAAGGGCTATGATTTCCTATATAGTAAAGAGGATAAAAAAGTTGTGGTTATGAGTGGCAAAATATCCTGTCCCCACTTTTTAAAAAATGTATGAGGGTAAAAGCGATCATTTGAATGCCAAGATGTTTTTAATAAAATGATCATTATGAAGGAATTCAAGAGGACAGCATACCTTTTGGACAATTATAAAATTTCTTCTTAGAGTCTAATTCTGCAGATAGTATCAATTAAATGTGAAGATTTGGAAGCATTGGCTATACCCCTACTGTAAATAGAGTTGCATTTGACAAAGACTTGTTTAGTCTGATTGAGTAGAAGTTATTAAGATGACTGTGCAATTTATGATGTGTGACTATCATAGCTATATGCCTAATGGAACCCTGATGTGCTCCTGAGTACAGTATAAACCATGTATTTGATTAGAAAAGGAATGTGAAAACTAGGGAATATCTTAGAAAAATATCCATAATTGTATTCTTTTAGAAAAATATCTGCATAATTGTATTTTTAAAATTAAATTTCATTTTAGCATTACCTACAGCACTGGGTATGCATTGTTAGCTATGATTTTTAAACCTCTACTATATCTTAAAGAAACACTAGTCTATTTCTGTTGTCTTGATATTTAACCCATAAAGCTATTATTTTATACAACTTATTTGACTTAAGATACTTTTCTTTGGTACTTTAACTTGAGAAGGAGCCTGTTTCCCAAAAAAATTAACCCTAAAAACTATGGTCCATGCCTGTTAGATAGATTATTATGGTTTTTAAGAATTTTCTAACTACACACTATTATTTTAAGCAAAGAATTTTTTCCTTCTATCATCCTTCTCTATAGGATCAAGCAAGATGTAGTTTGAATCTGGAGAAAGCAACCAAACTCTACAGACTGGGAAATAAAATGAGTAATTATGTCACAACTATAATCAGGAGCCATTTTGTTTGAAAAATAAAAGGACATATTTTAAAAAACTTTCCTTTGACAAAGTGTAATATTAGGTTAGGCTATCTGAAATTTTGGTTTTAAGGCTTAAAATTGAATGAATTGCCAAAATTTCATGTACTTTAGGAAAATCCATTGAGATATTGAAATCAGTTAAAGATACGGTGGTTACTGGCTCATGACACAAAACGTTGGAACTGGAAAAAAATAAATTACCCGTGAGAAGATCAATATTAAATGAAAGTAACTATGTCATGGATTGTCAAAGTAACTTGCTGGAACAGTGACATCAGTACCACCTGCAACCTGTTAGAAATGCAGATACTACCCACCAACCCCCTTCCAAATCAACTGAATCTGACACTCTGGGGAGAGGCCCAGAAATCTGTGCTTTAATAAGCCCTTAGGTGATTTTTGATGCATGTGACATTTAAGAACCACAAAACTATATACTTTCCAACATAAACTATGTTATGTCCTTGCTATCACTGGAATTAAATTGAATTGAATTATATTTGTATTTATTAAGTATGTACTCAGTTGGTAGAAAAAATACAATAGCACCATCTTTCTACTTTACAAATTTGAATACTAGATTTAGTATATGTTCATGCTATCCTTTCATTATCTTATTTGGGAAATCTTTGGAAGAAGTAGGAAACCACTTGAAGAAAAGAATAAAACCATTTGGTACTACATTATCTCAAGTATAAGGAAATAAGTGAAATCAAACCTAAATTTATAAGAGATTTAACTAGTTGGAAAAGTGAAGAAAAATGACAAAGACAGAAGAACTAAGGAATGTATAATTGAATATGTTACAATATTTTGAGGCATTCAGAGTTATAGGAAAAAAGTAGGAACACTGGCTAGCCCAGAAATTCCACTGTTGACAAGTTGAAGTTGGGTATATGAGCTCCCTTCAGCTAAGATTAGAGGAGAGCAAAAAGTTTTTGTGTTTTGAAACCTTTTATTTTTTCAAGTGAGAGAAGCAAATGAAATAATGGATAGAAAACACCATCAAAAAGATGGTTGACTTCATATTTGATAAATGAGTTTCAACAAGATAATGGAAAGTTTTTAACACTCTTTATTAGTATATGAGATGAGTATTATTAGATATGAGATGAATTCATTGTTTTGTAGTGGTCTACCTGAAAGTATAAGATTTTATGGTTTTGAAGTGTCACTATAGAACTCGCTTAATTTAGATTCAAAGAACTATTAGGTATGATAAAACAGTGTGCAAAAAATGCAGCAAGTATCAGCCTTAATGGTGACCCAGTCATTTGCTGTTGGGAAAAGACAAGGAAGCCCACTTTCAACTCTCTGATGTAATGTCATAATGGGAACTTCTAGACAATGAAATAAAGAAACAAGTAACAGAAGGGTGAAAACAAAATTGGTCGTATTTATATATAGCAAAAACTTCAAGACACTCCATATAGTATTAAAATGAAAAGACAAAAGACTTGAATAAGAGAAAAATATTAACATCATACATCTATTTCAGATTTGTACAACTTAATCTATAATCCCATCCAAGTAAAGAATGATTCTGTTTCTTACTTGGATTTTGAACAAATTGAAGAATAAAAGCAAACATAGGTGGATACCTAAGTATTACTTTTATTTGTGATAGCACAGCATTGGAAGATACAGTTTTGACTCAGAGATGGGAGGGGCCAGTGTTTGGAAAACAGCATAAGCAAGTCTCCACCCCTGAGCAAAAGAGAAAGTGGATTTCCTGTAGGCCTCCAGGATCTATGAGGGTGTTGGGCAGAACAGAGCAGAACATAACATGCCAGTAGTTCTCAAATTTATCAGTTGAGAAGTTGCCATCTCCTAGAGGCAGGGTGAAAAATGGGTAGAATGAGATACCTTATGGGAAAAAAACAACCCATATGAAGATTAACAATAGGGGCAAATCTAAAATATTAGTGAAAGAATGTTGGGAATGATACAATTTACAGTTCAATATTATACAGATTTTTTTAAAGCACAAGTAGAAAACATAACTTTCAGTAATGATTATCTCAGAAAATATAAGGAAGGTAGATTAGAAAGGTGAGATTGTATGTTATGGGTTTCTTTGTCTGTGGGAAATTAATGTTAAAAGTTTTAAAAAAATAAAGGAGGAAATTTGCACGGAGAGAGGAACATAGTATGTACTGAATTTAGGGACATAAATAACTCACTGATATCTCTCTTTGGTTAAAAAGAAAATATTAGGGATGCAATCATGAGATGGCATATTATTATGCTTTCATTTGCATTCATACATCTGACGAAAATAACATCTAACAACAAAAAGAATACACATTTATTGAATCACTGCATAGGTCTCAGTACTCAAAGATAGACCAGGTATTGAGCTTTCATTAGAGCTTGGAATCTTTTGAGGAACAGCTTTCATTTGTAAGTGAAACTTTTGTGTCAAAGAAGAGTATTTCAGTAGTTTTGGTATCTGTGAGAGAAGGGAAGCAGTAGTTTTGGTATCTGTGAGAGAAGCGAAGCAAACAAGAAATCATTCCAATGTTCTACGTACCCTCTTCATTTCAAGACTATTCTTCACTTGCTCTGTCACCATATCTTCTGCTCCTCCATCTCTCACTGGTAATGGAAACATGTTGCTAGTTCATCTTGTTCCTGTCCCAGAATCTGAGGGTAAACAAAACCAGTTTTGTTATTTCTGTTACATAAATATCTTATGAGAAATCTGCTAGCACACTGCTCCTGCGCAGAGCCAGGTTGGGGGCCAGGCCGGGGAGGAGGGCAGG
The DNA here is from genome assembly GCA_019455555.1 of Galemys pyrenaicus. Taxonomy (NCBI): domain Eukaryota; kingdom Metazoa; phylum Chordata; class Mammalia; order Eulipotyphla; family Talpidae; genus Galemys; species Galemys pyrenaicus. The sequence goes on from JAGFMF010011861.1 coordinate 20,363,413, forward strand.
AAGAGCATCGCCAGCTGGGGTGGGCCTCCCTGGCTCAGAGCTTCTCCAGACTGGATGCCATCTTGAGGCAACTCATGTTTGGGCTGCATGTACAGCGCAGGGCTGCTAAGCGGCACTGATTACGGGACTTGGAAAGTACCACTCAGTCCCACAGTCGACAGATGGTATTTCTTCTGCGTTTGTGTGGAGGGGGTGGGGGAGTGGTGGTAACAATAAGCAGCAGTAGCCACTTGACAGGCTCCCTGCTGCCAAGAATTTGCATGACGAGCGCTTGCTGCCATCTGGAGAACTTCAGCTCATTGAGGAAGAATCAGCATCTCCGCTTCACAGCTCACTTTGCCCCAGTCAGTGCTGAGGATAGTCTCTCCCAGGGGAAAAAGAGAGCAAAAGGCAAATCAATCAGATGAACCTGGCCTGGGGAGACTGCCTGTGCCTCCCCTTAGGGCAAGTCAGGGGAAGTTGACATGCTGGTCTAATCCAGAGGATGTGTGGACAGACCTGGCACTTCAGAGTGGATTAGGTCAGTGGGTCCACACCTTTTGAACATGAGTTTGTTTATGTGCCAGTAGTTGGTGGAGGAAATGTGGAACTGGGGAGGAGAAAACTCAAACAAGTACCCCTTTCCCATGACCTCCAGGGTAGAGTTCAAGGAAGCAAAACGCTGACCATATACCCCAGGGATCTGTTCACAGGCCACACTGCTGTGTATTGTGAACATATGTGTGGGCCATTTAATTAAGCACATAACAGGTTTCCAGCTGCTAAGATTTTGCATGCTTAAAGCAAAATGTATTTTCAAAGTGTGAAAAAAATTCCACTTACCTTGTTAATTTTGTATTTAAAATAGTCCTTGCTCATTAATTATTTGGGAAATGCAACGTATTTTTTTCCCCTCAAAACTTTTTTTTTAAAAGATTTATTTATTATGCATCCAATCACTGGGGTACAGGCCAGACGTGTGTGTATGGCGGTGAGAGGATCCACCAGTCACAAAGTGGGAAGAGAACAGGCAGATTGATTGAAATACACTGCTGAGGGGGCCAGTGGGTGAGGCAGGAGAGGTCTGCCGCGTAATGTGTGTCACCTCCCCAGCCAGCAGCAGGGATCAAACTTGTGCTAAAGTGGCTGTGGTTTGCTTCATAGTGCATTGCTTAACCCATTGACCACCAGGGAGGCCCCTTCCCTCAAAACTTTTTTCTCTAAAATATTTCTTCCAAAATGTCTCTGATTGGGCCTGCCTTGGTGGCGCAGTGGGTTAAGCAACGCACTATGAAGCAGACCGCAGCCACTGCAGCACAAGTTCGATCCCTGCCGCCGGCCAGGGAGGAGACCCACATGGCGCAGCAGACCTCTCCTGCCTCGCCCGCTGCTCCCCTCAGCAGTGTGTTTCTGTCAATCTGCCTGTTCTGCATCCTGCTCTGTCTGGATTCTCTCACCACCCCCACACCTCTGGCCTGTCCCCCAGTGCTTGTATGCATAAATAAATAAATCTTTAAAAAAAAAAACAAAATGTCTCTGATTGATATCTTACAACTAAATTATTAGCATCAGTTGAAGGCTATATTTAAGACACATAAACACATAGATTTATATATGCCCTTTTCCCCCAGAGTTTCAAATATCAAACAGTACCAGGGAAGGGCCTTACAAGAGAAAAGATTTGGACCCATACTGTTTAGATTAAATATGGACTAGTAGAATCAGCAAGGTAATAATACAGTCACCATTGATGCGCTGTGGGACTTGCAAAGGTGGAAACTGTGTTATGTCTGTCCTTACTCCCTAGCACCTAGCATAATCGCTGCCACCGCGAGTCTGTGTATTTCTGCTTTGGGAGTTGCAAGGACACAAGTTAATGGCAAACCTTAACCTGAAAGGAAGATTTATTAGTAATGGCCTAAGTTAGCATGATAGAACTGGCACTTTGAAGTGGGTAGACAGGCTGTACCTGGTGAGCACACTTCAGCTGTGCTTAGGGACCTACTCTCTGCAACTGGGCAGTCATTATATTCACTGTCAGGTTATCTCCAGTCTCGGCATCTAAATTTCAGATTCTCTGAAGGTAGATTTTGATGGGCCTACCTTGAGTCTGGACTAATCTGAAAGAAGAGTGAAGTAGAGGCACGAGCAAGTAGAATAGCAACTGCTGTTGAAGCCTAACCCTCGGTATCACAAATAGTTTCCAGACAAGGGGAAAGACTTATCCACGATGTCTGCAACAATATGCAAAAGTTGAAAATTTAAATTACTTAGAAGTTTTACCCTTCTTTTCTCGCTTTATGGGATAGAACTATTGAAGTAATTTAGTATTTCAATGATTCAGAATAATAATTATATACATTAATTATTATGACACAGTGTTGTAACATAACAATTCTCTCCAGAACCACTGAGGGATATGAGAGGCCCACCCAGAACTGGTGAAGCAGTCAGGGTGTAATGTTGAAAGAGATGCTCAGTCCCGCGGGAGAGTGAGTTAAGAGTATTCCTTTCCTGTTACATGCTAGCGGCCTTCCTAGCTGTCTCCTACCCCCTACCTGATGAGAGTACTAGTTATTGTTATACAAAAATGACTCCATATTACTTACCTGGGTAATTTTTCAGCTGTTACTTCTCAAGAAACCCAGTTTTTATTGTTGTTGATCATTTTTTTTTTTTTTTTTGGGTAGGGTCCTCACTATAACATTCTTTTTTCCTTACCCATTCAGACTTTTAAAACATTTTCTTTACCATAATCATGGTTTTCTAATAGTCTTACTCCCAACCCCATCACCAATTTAGAGCAATCCTGATTTTAAATATTCATCCTGTGACATTGCTCTCACCACTGAGAATGTCAATATAATTCTCATATGTATGTAGGTGATTGGGATAAATACATTTCCTATTAAAGCACGTCCTAATTTTTATTAGAAAATATAGCAGTTACAACGATATTCTAGGCATATTTAAAGATTTAAAGGTGAAAGCAGACAACTACTCTATTAAACTATCTACTAATTTTTTTTATTATTTTTTATAGCTGGCTCTTTTTTTAAAAAAAGATTTTATTTATTTATGCATACAAGAGCTGGAGTACAGGCCAGAGGAGGGGAGTGGGGATATGTGTGTGAGAGGATTCACCAGAGACAGAGTAGGGAGCAGAACAGGCAGAGTGACTGAAGTACACTGCTGAGGGGAGCAGCGGGTGAGGCAGGAGAGGTCTGCTGCCCCATGTGGGTCACCTCTCTGGCTGGAGATCAAATTCAGTGCTGCAGTGGCTGCGGAAGCCCTAAAGTGTGGCGCTCAACCTGTTGCGCCACCAGGGAGACCCATTCTACTAAATTTTAAGAAAACAAAACAAAACAAGACAGCTTTCCTGGGAATCCTTAAGGATGATTATAGTTCTAGCCTGTGGAAATATAGCTTATGACTTCTGTGACAGACCTTACGACTAGGCTGATGTGGTCATGGAGGGCCGGATGTTGAGTATAAGAGGTGATGTCCAACAAGGGTGATGTTATGGTGACATTGGCAGCAGAATCACCAACCTAGATGGGGAGCCCAGTCTCAGGTTGTTTTTCTGCACTATTCAAATTGGCTACATTGTTTTGGACGAGTCAAGTACTGTCTTAGAATCAGAGTTTTTAGGTCTATAATTTTAAAATCTCCTTTCTGTTATAATGTTTTTTATTCTTAGTGTATCAGAATAAATATGAAATTTAATATGAATTTTAATATGAAAATTTCTACTCTTTTGGGAAGTGCCTGAGGCAATCTGAATGTATCAGACAGCAAAACTATTACTTTTAAAGGTTTTGTGATGTTTTGATATTTATTACAATAACAAAAATGTGCATGTTACCTGGGCTCTATGTTTAAATCAATCCACTGACATGGCAGTTTTAGTTTACACAGTAACTAAAAATGTCTGTTCAACTTTCTGAAAACTGAATTAGAAAGAAATTAACCAATGGATAGTTTGCATGTAAGATACTAATTAACGCATGAACTTAGTATGAGGACATAATCAGAATGTTAGAATATTATAGAGAACTATAGTTCTTATAAAATAAATAAAGTACTTAGGTACTAAGTTTGGCTAAATATGACTTGCGTGTGTAGCGTCTATGTTATCATTGTAATTGATCTTTTGGGGCATATGTTCCTGGTTCAGTTGTATATATTGTTATTCTAATTCCCATTATCCCAGAATGTGACCGTATTTGGAGACAGAATCTTTGCAAAGGTCTTTAGAGTGGATTTTGATTGATTGATGGCTTACAAAAAGGAGTTTGAATACATATGTGCACATAGAAGAAAAACCACTTGAAGATGACAGTGTAGCTCTAGATTTGGAGGATGCTTTTCCAAGCCACGGAATGCCAAAGATTGCCAGCAGACTACCAGAAACTAGTCAAGAGTCGTGGGACAGATTTACACAGCCCTCAGAAGGAACCAACCCTGCCAACACCTTGATCTTGGATTTCCACCCTCAAGAATTGTGTACCAATAAATTCCCTTTGTTTAAGTCCCCAGTTGTGGCATTTTATTAAGGCAGTCCTAGCAAACTGATACAGTAACTCGGTGGAAGGGTCCTCTTTAAATTGCAACACTGGTTTTGAACACAAACTCACATGCACACTCATCCCCAAATGACACATTTTTTTAAAGCTATAGTGAAACAAAAAGTGTGCTTCAAAGGGGTGCCTATAGAATCGGTACTTCATACATATGTTGACCTGTATAGTAGAAACCTAAGTGCTTTTGGAATCTCATTTTACTAGCTGAATGGTTACCATTGGGATTATTTTGGAACCAACTTGCTATTTAAAAGAACAGAGAATTAGGAATTCAGTCTAGAGCATGTATGCACTATTACTAGGCAAATATTTTGTGTAACAAAGTGATTTCCCTCCTGCTCTGGTGTAAAGAAAAATACAGTGTCATGTCATCAGCGAGTTTACAGGATATAAGAGCATTTATCTTTCTTTCCTTAGGAAATGTTATCGATAGACTATTTTTAAAAATTGTAACTTCCTTCTTTCTGTCCTCATAAAAAATAAAATTCCATTATTTGCTGGTTTCCTCTTCTAGCATTTCAGAATCTCCTAAAGGAAAGTCATTCCAAGTTTTAAGTAAAATCCCCCCACCTCCCTTTTAGGATTTATGCTTCAACATTTTTGTATTTATTGAGAAATAAAGAACTGATTGCTTCAGCTACCACATATTATATGCTTTCACATGGAGGTAATGAGTACGGAAATAAAGGATATAATATTTTTAGTCACTTGTATTTGCCTTGCCAGTTTTAAAGTAAGATTATATGCTTATTGAAATGTTGTTTTCCTTTCTGGCTCACTAGGCTGCATTTTTTCCCTCTTTGATATACAGGGAGCAGAAATAGAGAAATTTAAATCTATCTTTTGAGCCATGGAAGCTAGAAGAAATAATCACAATTTTAAGGAGAAATAAGAAATGGTGACAGTATTTGAGCAGATTATATTGTGTTTGGATTCTGTTAATTACTGCTACCAGTCCACAAGCTGTTGCAAAGGTCCCCTGGAGATTATTTCCAATCTATTTATGGAATCTTCAGAAGAGAAGCTATGAGAATGTCTTTTTATGATATTCTCTTTAGACTTTTAGTTTCAATAGCTCACAATTAGCTTCTTGGAACGAGGATGTATATTAGGCTAAATATGCAGGGGTCATAGTTTTTTGACCCACTTCCTTCTTCATGTCCAAATACATTTGGAAAAAATTCTTTCCAGATTCTGTTTGCCTGTTGTATTAACTTACAATGACATCTTTTCAACTGTCTTGGCTTTACAAGTGTCCTGTAGCTTTAAAGGAGCAATTTCCTATTTGAAGGGATCCATTACCATGCCTACAAGAATGTGGGTGGTTTGGAAAAGCTACTTCACAATAGTTAGTAACTTGTGGAGAAAGCTAAGAAGTGAGATGAGCAGTCAGAATGAAGATGGAAGAAAATTAACTCTGGGAAAGAGAGGTGGATTATGAAGAGCAGGCATCTTGCAGAATGGGTTTTCTTCGGCAGTTTTCTCTTTCTTCAGGTCCCAGGGGAAGACTTTGTCTTCTTTAATCGAAAAGCATAACTGATAATTCCATGTATTTTGGGTGCTCTTTAAGTAAGAAAGAAATATTTTGGTTTTACTCATTAGTTTCCACAGAGTAGAATTTTATACCTTCCTCTTTGGTACCATATGTCCTTTTGAGAAGAGCAGGGCTTCCTTAATTCCCTCAAATGGCTTTGTGTATGCCAGAGGGCAGCATGTGACACTCTCCCATCTGGTTTGCAGGTTGTCACTTGGCTGCCACCTGTGCTGCCACCCAGGACCCTTGCCACTCCTCCCCCATTCAGTGCTATCGATTGTAATACCCACAACCTCCTCCTGGCTGCTGTCTCTTCACTGTGGCAGGTGTTGGGGTGGGAAACACTTTGGTGTCCAACCATTTGCTAGTACTGACCTGGCAAAAATTCAAATCTTCCTCCACTGGCAAAATATATTATATGAACCTTAACTATGATTGCCTCCAAGTATAAGGTCACTCCTCTCCGTTCCTTCAAACCCCAACTCCACCATGCTAGTGAATGTATCTTAATTTGATTCCTTGCTCTAGGTTGCATGGCCTTGCCCAATGCACTTCCCATCTGTGTGCTCACGGAAACATTTGTGAGCCCTCCTTTGGGTAAGGAGAAGGACTGATTCATGCTGTCTTTAATTAGCTGAGCTTAACTTCCTGATGTGCTTCTGATCCTTGGATATGCTGGTCCCAGACATTATGTTTCTGCAGGATGAATATGATTGCCTAGCCAGCGAAAATGCTACAGGGGCCAGCAGAAGAGCAGACTGAAGGTGTGAATAGATTTCATCGCTTTGATGATAAAACAACAGTTTTCTGATCATAAAGTCATTATGGTCTTTAGACCTGACAGCAATTTTAATATTATTCATTTAACTTATTTTACAAATGACAGAACCAAAGTGTCCTCTACCTTGGTTACATTGGTTTTGTATTGCTGTTATATCTCCTATGATGTTCTATAAAACATGTCATGATGTGTATTGTTGTAAGCATTTGGGATTTATATTTGTTTATACTCTTTGAACCTGGAACTTTAAAAAATATCATTGGAAATATACTATAACATACCAAGATCCCCTTCTAGGCATGGCGTTGGGACATTTTACACAATGAGAAAATTATTTTCTTTAGAGTAACATTACTTAAAAATATCTATGGGAATATATTTAGGAAAGAGACCTTATTAAAATCCATAATTATTCACTCCTTCAACATGTACTTATTGAATAATTTTTGAAAACTGCCAGGTGCTAGACTAAGTGCTGGGGAAACATGAAGAACAAAACAAATAAGACTCCAGATGCTAAAAATGAGTGGCTTCTATTTTTATTTAATGGGCCAGTAAATTTGGTCTTAAGAACATAAACCTAGTTTTTGTTTTGTTTTCTTTAATGTCACCACTGTTACAAAGTGTTTGCTAACTACTCAAGTATATTAGTTAGAATGCATTAGGCTGTGAGTGAAAGAAAAGTCAATTAAATTCAAAGTGGCTTAAATAATAAAGAGAACATTTTGGCTCAGCGACTTCGAAGTCCAGCTGGATGGTGGGCTTCCAGCATAGGTTTCTCAGGGCGCGGGTCAATTGCTAGTCACTATTCCAGCTCTGTTCAGCTCTGTGTGTATCAGGTCTGTCCCTCTCTCATGATTGTAAGATGAAGCCCAGGGGAAAACAGGTTTGATGTTTGTTTTCTCACAGAGTGGAGAAAAAGTATTTCTATGTTAGCATTTTAAGCAAGATCATTGAGATTATGCTTACTGAATTTGGTTAGATCATACACACCTGATCCAGTTAATGTAGTCTGGGGAATGAAAAGTATGATTTAATTTAAACCGAATTTGGGCTCAGAGTTGGAAATGGGGGTGGAATCGATTTACTTCTAAGTAATTTGGTTGGAGAGATAATTGTAGATACTTAAATCAGACTCAAATGCTATTAAAAACTGGAATGTAAATAATGAATAACAGGTTAAATGATGAAATATTTACTAGAAAGTTTTTGGTATATCACATCAATTCTATGTTCTTGTTGATTAATGCTAACTTGTTTAACAAGTTCAAAATGAATAATATCTTTGGTGTGATGAACAAAGGTATTACATATGTGAAAGAGGAATAGGATGGACTAGAAATGAATAATTAGAGAGCAGAAATCAACTCTTAAATGTTAAATATATAGTAGCAAAAATATTAATGGGAAATTTGAAAGCTATATTTGTGGCAATTTCCCAGCAAGCAAAATTAAAGAAAAAGAGACATATAATAGGATAAAATAAATTTGTGTGAGTAATCAAGAGTATATTATATATAGAGGTCCCAAAGAATGAATAAAGACATGAAAGTATTTAAAAAGAAATAATGTGATAACATTTGCCAAAATAAAAGAACTTGCATTTACAAGTTGAAAGGATTTTCTTCCCAGCCAAAGCAGACATATACTATAGTTTATACCAAGTTATCATGGATAGTGAGACAAAAATAAAAAGCAGAGAGAAAGAAAAAATGATACAAAGACAAAATAGATAATAAAGGAAGCATAATTTGACAGCCAGAACTAGAAGACTGGAATAATGTTTTAAAAGATGAGTCAGAAGGAAAAAGCAAAATATCAAATGGTTTTGCTTATAGGAGGAATATAGGGAAACTGAACAAGGGGTCAAAAAAAGAGGCAAAAGTAGCAGGCAAACTGCATGAGACATACAGCAGGCGAGGGGAAGGGAGAGGTTTCAAAATGGGAGGAAAGAGCACAAGAGATATGGTGTCAGTTCATGGTTTGATGTGGTGGTTGGAATTTTATGGGGATTACACCCAGGGAGGAAAAATCAAACATTGTAAAGTAATTAATTAAAAAAATTTGGAGTGAGAAGGATTTTTAATCTAGGACTTCCTAACTAATCAGATTATTAATCAAATCAAGGTAACAGTAAATGCTATAATAAATAATCTCCCAATTTTAATCACTAAAGACAATAGAAATTTAATCACTTATATAAAACTAATCTAGGAGGAGACTGGGTGAATTCTCTGTGTCATTTAGTCATTCGGGGACTTGGACAGATGGACAATCCATCACCAATACAATACATGCCTTGGGAGGCAAGTTTTGAGTGTCAAGTTCAAGGCAACAGAAGGAAAAAAGATTGAGAGGCCCTACCAGCTTCATATATGTCCCCATCTGTAAGTACCATGAGTTTATTCTGCCAACATTTCTATTGTAGAGAACTAGAAGCAGGTTCTTAGCTGGACGTCAGGGGGTCTGAGACTTGAAGTTCCTGAATGAGTAGTCATGTGCAAGGACATTTTCAAATTTTGGAAAAAAGCTTGGGCATAATATTAATAAAATAGCAAAAGTAGTTGGGAAATATGCTGTTTGTAACCTCAAGGCTTATATATAGTATAAGAATATACAATATCATTTTTTAACTTGAAACAGACATGGACATGCTAAGTTATTGAAAAATAAGCTTGAAATAAAGGACACATACTTTCATAGTAAGTATGACAAATGCCTTTCACCTATGGGTATTAGTTCAGGTCTAGTGTCACAGACCATTAGGTAGAAAATGTGGTCACTTCTAGAAGCAAAAATCTGAGTGGTGATGTAGTCTGTGCCTGTTAAGAAAATGAATGGAGACTGGAACGTATTATTAGTTCTTCTTAGATGAAGTAATCCTAGAAGATGCTAGAAGTGTTATGTCATCAACCCAAGAAAAACACGTAATCACACAACTATTTTAATTTTTCCTGACCAAGTGTATCCATTGCATTGCTTGACATGAGTATTAAAATAAGAGGTCAAAGAAAATGAATTTGTTGATATTAAATCTTTGAAATCAAGTTGACAAGTGATCAGATACAACCCAGATTAGGGGATAATTTCAAGATGGTTCTGAATTAAGTAATACCCAATGATTATCTGCTTTCCTCAGTTTTTAGAGACCAGAAAGTCTATCTGAAATAGTTCATTCTCACCTGAACTTCACCTGAGCAAATGTACACTAGTCAGCAGTTTGTGTATCTTTCAATTTTGTTTTTCTTTGCTGCCAAATTAGGGAGAATTTGAATGTGGCAAGTGTTTCCCAGGTCATTTTGTCTTTAGCTGCACATTAATTTTCAGTAATTTACCTGGCATGAGATGGAAAAAAGACCCAACCTCTGTGCATTCCACCACGAAGAGCTGAAAGTAAATACAATTGAGAGTAAGAGGTTGTTTTAAATGCAGTAGTCTTCCCTGTAATGTTTGAGTTGAGGTCTGAAGCTAAACCACTGCTTCTCTCTCAGTGGGGGCAAATGGTCTTTGTTAAAATCCCAGAGTATTCAGTTTCAGCTCAGAAACCAATAACAATAGGAGTCCCATTCTTTAGAACAAGTGAATTGCAAGTTAGCTATCATGTTCTCCATTGTGGATAAGAATCTAAGTTAAAAACAATGATATGCTTTTCTTTTTATTTTCTCATTATCACAAGCATAAAGAAATTCAGAGTCCTGCTCCAAGTTTAGGGCTATCAGGGAAAACATCAGAGACCGCAAACTTGTATGTTTATGCTCTAATTCCTCTCTCTACTGTCTTCCCTGAAATACTTTTCCTCCCACTGTCCTCCAAATTGACCCTGCACATAAACATCCTCCCTATCTTCCTTTTTGAATCTTTATTCAAAACACTTGAAATCTTTTAATAGTTTCTATGTTAATGTGTGATAATCATATTGAGTTGTTTCTCCCATGACTCTTTGCATTTTCCCATAATCCAAATCCTAACAGGTAATAGATAAACTGAGGCATATTAAAAATTTGAAGTTTATTTGCATAAAAATCAACAAAATGGAACACCACCAAACTGGAGCTATTCAGCTCCATGAATAAGAGCTGGTGAAGAAACTTCATAGAGAAAAAACAAAACAAAGTGAAGAAATTCTTGACTGGCTATAGCTTAAAACCTAGTTGCCTATGATGAGTTACTCTTAGAATTTGCTTGCATAGGCTTAGGTTTTAGTTGGTTTATATAGACCACCAAGGTTATATCATTCTAGTGGCCTCCTTATTTAGTTAATTTAGTGGAGTCCAGTGGTGTAGTATTGTGCACAGCAAAGACTAGGTCTTAAAAAAGATGGCCAGAAAAACCATTTCATTGGTTGGGTGTGATGTTTAGCACAAGACTAGTTCTAGGAACATCCAAGAGAAAAATCTTCATCGCCCAGAGGAGCAGAAAAGGAAAATCCTTTTAATGGAATAATTGGCTTCAGTTGTTTTTATATCAACCAATGAATCAAATCAATTTGAGGTGATAAGGTAGAGTGATAAGTGTGAAGAATTTGAAAACCACATACCACAAAGATTTTGATGTTAAAGATATTAGGGCAAATTAAGTTCTTTCACTTTTGGAGATAAGCCTAGAAATACAAGTAGATAATTTTAGTTTTCTTTTGTAGTGCTAGTTTTGCCCTTCACTATTTAAATGATCTCTTAAAAATCATTGATTTTAAATGTTATCAAAGCAATTCACGTAGATGGTTTTAAAAACTCAAATTATTCCAGAAAACTTAAAATGAAAACCACCATCCACTGTCCCACCTCTTCACACTAAATCCTTTTTCCTGCAGGCAAATATTTACAGATTCTTTAGCTGTTTTTCTATGACTTCTGCCTCTATATTTCTTAATCACTATACTTCTACTTCACCTACTTACTCGGAGTTAATGGCAGATATTTTTTATCTCCTACATAACTCCCATTCACTAATCTTATAGCCAACCTTAATAGAAAATGAGTTTGCCTGACTGGGTCCTCACACATGCAATCAAAAGGCACTTATAATAGGCCCCAACTGCAGGCACACAAAGGTTAATAAGGGGTTTTATTTACGAAAGAAGGGGAAATAAAATAATGAATAACACAAGGGGAAGAGAGGGATATAAATCTGTAAGTGTCCTACCAGTTTCTCCAAGCTGGAACCCAATGGCACTCTAAGAGCTGGCTCCAAACAAAACCCCCAAGGTCCACATATCTGGTTTTATACCCAACTTGGCTGCTTAACTCCACCCTCAGGTCCCAGTGATCCACTCTTCGATAAAGACCTTATAGGATTTGTGTTTTGGGTATATTGTTGGTCTGGAATGGGGTTTGGAGTTCATAAACCTATTTATGGAGTTCATAAACCTACTACCTTTCCCCCTAACACTAACAGTTACTTCCAATCTTCCTATCCCCTCCATGCTCTCAGCATATTTATATAATTCTTTCTTAAATTTCTATGTAGTGGTAGTTTCTTATAACTACATAATTATAATTTATTGCTGAGCTAAGTAGTATAAATGATTGCATTTTCATTTCTGTAACATCTTTATCATCCTTGAAGTAAATAATTATTTTGACTTTACATTTGCTTAGGCATCTATATACCTATACCTGATTCTTCTCATGTGTGTATATAACACAAATATAAATATTTTAAAACATGATTCTCTACATGTTCAAATGTACCAGATAATCTCCTATCCATATTTCCTTCCTGGAAACCTCTCCCTCTGAGCCCTCTATCACCCCCTCTCTATTCAGATGGTTTTACTCTTTCAAGCCACCACATAGCTGCTTAACCATCCATCATCTTGGAAATTTCATTTACCATTCTCCTGTGATGGCTCTCCTGATTCCACTATCCCTTACTGTCATCTTTCTTGGTTTCTTCCTCATTTCGATGGCAGACTAGTACCTTCTCCAGAAACAATGAACAAGAGTCAAAGTTTTGAAAACCCTTAGTTGTCCATCAAAATTGGTATTCTCCAATTTCCCAATATCTTTGGGAAAGATATTTTCAATGGGGTAGTGTGATACTTTTTTCCCCCTTTATTTTCTCAATCTCTTCCTCCCTGTCTCTCTCTATAAATGTATGCATGTGCACATATATCTATGTGATTGTATGTATATGTACTTAGACACACATCGAATGTCCATTACCCTATTGTGTCTCACACTATATGTGTCTCATAAAATGCAAAAGAGAAACAACTGCATCAAAAACTAGAATTGCAAATTATCATATCTGAAAATGGTTACCTTTTTTCCTTCCCAGGCACATTTATTTTGACTCTTTTAAAACAAAGCAAAAATGAATGGTATGTATAATTCTTTTCATATTAGATGCAAAGTTCCTCCTCCTTGTCCTTATCTAGTTTCAACTGCTCTTCAGAATGAACACTGTATATTTTCTTAAGCCCACAAATACAGACAAAGCTCCTACTCTTCTGATTTACCCAAGGGCGATTCAGTCTGAGTCTCAGAGCAGTTCTGTAGTGTATTTGTATGAATAAGAGCATCCTCGGGTGAGTCACCCTACCTCCCACAGACCCCTGTGCAAGCACATATAGTTTTGAAGTCCTGGTCAAAGGAGAAGGCCAAAATTTGGCCCTGTCTGAGCATTTCAAGCCCTGCAAACAGCATTAGTGCCTGGGGTTATTTTAAACTTTAGCGTTTTAGAGTCCGACTATTCTTTTCATTACTATGAGTAATTTAATGAGGGTTAGTTTTAACAGGCTAAGATATTAAAGAGTCTTTTGTATTTATGAATGAGTTATTTAAAATATGCTCCATCTTTAACACAAGCTATTATCTTTTTTCTAAAGATAATTTCCAAGATAGAAATGCTAATTTTTTGAACTCTGTAATGAGTACCAGTTTGGAAACAAATAATTATTTCCAAAAGGGCAAAAAATTAAAACAACAGTCTATTTCTGTATATTTTATATTCGATCATTTGTTAAGTCCCTTCCACAGAATATTTATATCCTTAATAAATGGAATATTAAAGTCAATTTCAAGTTGTATGTTGTCCCTAAAATATATATATATTTGGTGTAAGGGGCTATTAACACTTATTTCCAACTGTAATTGTGTTTTTTATTAAAAATTATACATCACTATACTTTCTTATCAATACAAACTGGAACTACAATATGTTTTCCTCTTTTATCTAAAGATAACCATTTTTGACTTCCTTTTATACTGAACACTGTATTATTCATTTAAGTTTCAAAAATGAGTTAAAAATATCCCTGATATTATAAAATAAACACCATCTAGATCTTAAAGGGCTGATGAGCTATCTTGGTACGATGAGTCCAGAGAGGTAAGAACCAGTTGTGTATGACTTTAAAAATGGAAAGAATTTAGGTAAAAAATGGAAAAGTGTTTCAGAAAGTGGTAATAGAGTATACAAAAAGTATAAAGGCAAGAAATAGGAAGAGAGGTGTCATGGAATGAATGTGTTCCCACCAAATTCCATGGAAAAGCCCTAACTTTCAATGGAGTGGTTTTAGGAGGTGGGGTCCCTTGGAAGGTAATTAGGTTTAGATGAGGTGATGAGGATAGGTCCCCCAGAATAACCTTATGGGCCTTATAGGAAGAGGAAGGGTTACCAGAGACCATTTTCCAGGATACTTTCTAGAAGTCAGGAGGAGAAATATTTTTTTTTAAAGATTTATTTATTTATGCATACAAGAACTGGGATACAGGCCTGAGGACTGAGTGTGTGTGTGTGAAAAGATCCACCCGAGACAGAGTGGGGAACAGAACAGGCAGATTAAACGAAATACACTACTGAGGGGAGCAGTGGATTGAACTCGTGCTGCAGTGGTTGCAGTGGCTGCAGTCTGCTTCATAGTGCATTCATTGCTTAAACCATCGCGCCACCAGGGAGGCCCCAGGAGGAGGAATCTTGCCAAGGACTCAAAGCATCTACACTGTGAACTTGACCCTCCCATACTCCAAGTTGTCTATTGTTTAAGTCACTTAGTTATAGTAGTCTCAACTAAGACAAGATGGAAGAAACAAATTTGACTCAAATATGGAGAGATTAAGTTGAGAATTGGATTACCTACCTATTTCTGTGTGACAATATTAACACAAACATAATGTGTTAAAATAATACACATTAATCCTCTCAGTTTCTGTGACTCATGGTATTGCTTAGTCTACCTCTATTGCAGTTTCTTACAGGGCTACAATCAGTGTTGGCTGGGGCTGGAGGTGCCATCTGAGGCTTGACTGGGAAAGGATCTGATTTTAACCTTGGGTAGCTGATGAGAGTTCCTTGTCATGTGGACTACTGGATTCATAAAGGCTACTGGATTCATGAAGGCAGGAAAAAAGTGAGTCTCTGAGTAAGCAGAGACTAGAGTTTTACAGAACAAAACCACGTCTGTGTAACATGTTCATCCTGTCACCTTTACTGTCTTCTTTCAGTAAGACCCAAGTCACAGAGCCCACCTACACTCAAGGGCAGGGAATTACACAGTAGCATGAACACCACGGGACAATGGTTAGGTCAGGATCTGCCTGCTACAAAGATCAGGAAGAAAAATATCAGGATATAAATAAAAAGCCTTCTTCAATGAAGACACTGGTAATTGTAAATGATTATCTTCATTTTGAGTGAAAAAAATCCAATTTCTTGTCTTTTTCTGATTTCCAACTTGAACTTTCCACTGTGGTATATATATATATACACACACATATATAGGATGATGATAATAGCTACATTTGTGAATAGATTTTATCCAACTCTATAGAGGCAATTTGATAAGCAGAGGTCAGTATTTCAGGCATCCCTTGTATGTGCTTCAGGTAGGGGAAGTTGGGCGAGATGGACAGGAAGTATGCTGAGGTTTTTTTGGAGAGAAAGACCAGTTGGGAAAGGAATCACTCCATCTGCCTGAGAGTAGAGTTTGATAGATATGAGGGTCAGATATGAGGTCTGTAGGGAGAGAATGAAGAAGCAATTAGAGAAATTATGGCAGGGAAATGGGGAAGACGAGTCAAAACTGAACAATTAGCCTCAGAGCTTAAATTCTTAATATAGCCCCATGACACAGAAGTGCCTGGGTTTTCACCTCCCTGGTGACAGGGAGGTCTGAGTGGTCATTCTATTCTACTTCCTTATCTTTCAGATAAGGCAGTTGAAGGGCTTACAGGGGAGCAAATGTCACCTCCAAATCTTGAAACAGGTTTTCTATAGTACAATCAGTACTAAAAGTGAAAACAAATCTCAAAGTACTGCTTTAAAATGCCCTTGGATTGTAGTTCTTATTTTTACAAGAGGAGTCTTCAGACATGGCATTGATTATCTCCTATGATTTCAAAGGAAGAGGCATCCCACATAGTTGAAAGAAACTGGGTGTCTGAAAAACTCCTTCAGGTTTCTTCTGCTTGGGGGATTAAGATATAAAGTAATTCTGTTAGAGCAATGTTTTAATAGTAACAGAATCTTTTCTCTGCAAAGACGGGATATGTATCTAAATTTATCCATGTAAAGCACATTTTATATTTATGTGTATGTATGATTATGTATGCACCTTATTTTCAGCCTTTTTCTTCTTCATTCTTCTACCTCTGCAGTACAAATCTAATGTGAGAGTTTTGAAAACAACATGGGATGAGGATCAGAAGAGATGTTTTAAATAATTCTATTCAAGCACACTTTCCTGTTAACTTCAAAGGGAAGCCAAGCTTGAGAGGCATTTGTGAAGATTCAGCAGGCAGGAAACTAAGATATCTTATGACGGTTTGCTTGGTTTTTTTAAATATTAGGATCCCTAAGGAAGCAGGAGAAGCCTTGGGAAAAACAGGTACTACTTGAATTTAATCACCAAAGAGGTTCAAGCATGTTAGTGGTAATCAAATCAGGCAGATAGATTATCTGAAAACTGGGTGGAAAGTGTTTGATATCTGAAACAATGATCTGATTATGTAATTGGTTTGAATCAGTCAATCATGGTCTCATCAACTGTTCACTTCCATCAATTATACAGGTTGAAAGATTAGGTGGCAAAGACCAGATACTCAACAGATGAAAGGCTTTTGGAGAGAATAAGCATTTGAATTGAAATACAGGTATTTACTATTTAATCTTCCTTTCAGTTCAGAATGACTTCCCTATAGAAGACCAAACCATTAACACCAGTGACCCCAATTCCTTTACATGTGCGCAATCCATGGCCTTGGAAGGTGGAGTGGATACTTTGGCTAAAGGTCCAGGTGGCTGGAATCAGAGCTTGGGCCCAGGTATATAAGTCAAGATTGTTACTTTCTGATCCAGTTCATGAATATTGGCCCCCGAGAAGAATGAACATCTGTGAATGATACTTCATTTTCATTTAGGCTAAAAGTTCTGCAACTTCTTTATGCTATAAGAATTAATTATTGACCAAAATAGATTTAGAAATCCTTAGATGAAAGGTACAGCATAACATTGAAGTGTTGTTATTATAATGTAGCTGCATGGAGACTGGGATGTGTTTGGATTGGATGTGGGTCACCTGGTTAACCGGCAGCCAGGTTATTTTGGGAGATGGTGTATACCTGTTATAATAGCAGACACTATGTCTTCATAAAACAAATCCCAGGGAAGCCCTACCCTCTCCTCCCACTAATTTTAAGTAGGTTTACTCTTTTGACCTTTTATCAAATATCTTTGTATTTCATGATTGATAACACCTTACTCAGACAGTTAACAAAATATTCGTATAGATGATTTCTTTGGATAATCTCAAAATGCAGGTAGGTATGTTAGGGGGATAGGTAGTCTTGAATGGATTACTAAATAAGTTTGTAAACTCCAACCCCCACTGCAGACCACCAGTGTTCCAGAACCACAAATCCGATAATATGATTATTAAAGAGTGAATCACTGGGACCTGAGGTTGGAGTTAAGCAGCTAGGCTGGCTATAAAACCAGAGAGGTGAGCCTTGGGCTCTCTCTTCCTTTGGAGCCATCTTACTTAATTCAGAGCCAGCTCTCAACATGCCATTGCATTCCAGCTCAGAAGACCTGGTAGAATATTTACGGATTTATATCCCTCTCTTCCCTTAGTGTTATTTCTACTTTATTCTCCTTCATTTGTAAAATAAAACCCTTTAATAACTTTTGTCATGTGTACCTAAAGTTGGAACTTATTATAAAAGTCTTCTGAGCATGCAAGTAAGGACCCAGTCAAGGAAACTCATTTTATATTAGGGTTGCCCTGTAACAGGTAGGGGATACCACCACCCTACTTGTATGCAGATGTAAAGATAATTACTAGAATTATAATGTCAGAAAATGAGTTTCCTTACCAGCACAAGCTTTCTTCCTTAAGTAAGGTTCAGCTGTGAGCAGAGGTAATGGCTGATGTCATCCTTCCCAGGGCATGCTGGGGCATCGCCACTGTGTGGGAGGTTGGCACCTCTGAGATGATTACTGAGAGATAATCAGGTTAACCTGGTCATAAGTGCCAGGAAGTTAGATATCTCCCTTTGGTTTTATCACGATGTGTCATGAGATTTTATGGAAGAATTGCCTCACTTTTCTAGGTCTCAGATCCATGTCTTACCTCATCTAGGTGATTCTATAAACTGAGGTAGAAAGCACCAGGAACAGCTTCCCAGGGCTGCTGTGCACAACCCAACCCCAAGAAAGCATTCACATCAAAGATGTTATAGATGTTCACAGTCATTATGACATTATTCCAACAGATTGAAAACAGTAGTAAGAAGTGCACTTTTCTAATTTATACAAAAGTTCCAGGTAAGTAGTAGCATTGAATCGGGACTAATATATGAAAAAGGGTGAAAATTTAGTTAACAATGAGGGTTAGTAGGAGTCTGTAGTTCATGCTCCCTTTATTCAGAAGTCAATTAATAAGAACATTACTCAACTTATGCTTAAGAGCAAAAAGGCAGTAAATTCTGCTGTATTATATGTTCCATCAGACAATACTGGATATAGAAATTTCAGGTGTCAGACCTAATTTTCCTTTCTTTTTAGGATAATTTTCAAAAATATATTGGAATTATAAAAACAAGTCTGCACAGCTCAGGTAGAATAGAAAATATAAGAAAAAAACCAGCTATTTTTTAAATTTTATTTTTTATTTTTAAATAAAAGGGGAAAATCTAATTCTTACAGGTAAGTGTAGGACCTAGTTCTAAATTTCCTAGGTCATTGGATGAACTGTTCAAAGGATATCTTGATTTAACCCATCTCTGTAATCTCATTAAGATTGGCTTTTCTCATACACAATACTTCCTCATATTATGTCAGTGAAAAATGAATCTATTCATAGAAGGGTAATGGTTTAAAATAGTTTAGTTAGCTTGAGTGATATTTGAACTGAACCTGGAGGAGTTTGGAATCAAAGTGTAAACTTAGAAATCGATAAACCCAGAAGAGCCCAAAGGTATAAGGAAAGAGTGAAAGTATCAAAGAGGTGAAGTGAAATAAATTTTGCATGTTGAACACAGCAATAAATAAATGCAAGAGGAGCCATCAGTTTTCTCCAAAATTCTATAAAATCAACATCTCCTTTTATTTTTCTAATTCCTTATATCATATGCAGAAAATTGCAGGTATTCAGCTACCTTTATAAAATGTTTACCACTGACTTCTGTTGTCAATGGAATCTTTGGTGATGTTCCGTAAGCCAAGTTTGCTGTTGTCTTCCTCCTTGTTCTCAGTCTTGACCCTGTTCTAACACCACTGACCACCTTCTAGCTGAGGATGCTTTTGATTTCATTGTGTTCTTTTTGCCCTCCTCACACTTCTCTTATTTCTCCTTTCATTTACACCCTCATTTTCACTTTCTCTTTTAACTCTCCATCTTGTATTCTACTTATGTACCTTTATTTTTCACTTGCACTTCCCCAACATATTTATCTCTGTGACATTTCTCCAGATTTCTTTTTTTTTTAAAGATTTATTCATTTATGCTTAGAAGAACTGGGGTGTAAACCAGAGGTGCAGGTGGGTTAGCATTTACCAGAGACAGAGTGGGGAGCAAAGCAGGAAAATCTACTGAAATACACTGCTGAGGGGAGCAGTGAGCAGGACAGGAAAGGTCTGATGTGCCCTATGGGTTCCCTCCCTGGCCAGTGGTGGTGGCCACTGGCCACCAAGTTAGGCCTCAGTGGTGATAGCATGAATGCACTGAGACTTAACCCCTAGGCCACCAGGAAAGACCAAGATTTCTTTCTTTTAACTTATTCCTCATTCCTCAATTGTTGGCCATAACACTATTGTTTGCTTGACTAACCAGCAGCCAGTTTACCATCCATCTGTATTTCTCTCCCTCAGACATTTCCTAGATCTGCTCTTAGCAGCCTTTTATTCCTCAATCACAGTCTTGACCTTACCGTTGTCAACAATTTTCTGGCTAGTGTGTCTTCCTTGAGTTTATCTTCATCTCATCAGCTGCCTTTGTGCAATAAAGATCATTTTCTTCAACTTATGTGACCTCTTTTATAGTAACTTCCAGTAGCCTGTCATAGCGAACTTAAATATTTTCTGAAGAGATTTGGCTCTTCCTATTGCCTGCTTCCTTTTAATTTTATTACCCTCTGCTCTGCAAGGAATTATATGTCCTGGTTCACCCCAGAAAGTCCTGGATTATATCTGCTGTTCCAGAACAATTGTGAATCGTGCACCCCTTTACTCTTAAATGTGTCCTGTTCAGATATAGGACACATCCTGCATAGGTCCATCCTATCTATGTGTGTCCTTGGTCATGAGAGTACCCATGCAACCCTATTTTGCAATTCTCTGTGTTTGATTTGTTTCCAGCTTGTCAGTAATGATACACAGAACTTTGGGGGAAATTTTTTTCTCATGCTCAACATATGTGACCCTCATATCTATCAAACTGTACTCAAGTTCACGTGTGGTAAAACTTTTCATTCACTCCTCTACTTACCAGATTCTTTCCAGAAATCCTGGTATATTTCATCTCCGATAGACCAATTCATTAAGACTGCAGACTGCACTCCACACAGCCGTAAGGAACTGGAAATGCTACTTTCTCTTATTAATGTGACAGTATAGAACCAGGGTCCATTTTTAAAATTTGGAGCTATAATCATTTCTTGTTTTTAACTTACTATTAAGTCACTACTCATAAAATCCTTAAAAAATAAAAAATCTCAAGTAGAAATAACTTGAAAACAAAACCAAAAAAATATGATTTTAATCTGATTTAGTCCCTTGTGATTTTGTTGTAGAAACATTCAACAGTCATTTTTGATCCAGGTCCTAACCAGTGTGTAATGTTTGCTGGTATCTGTGTCAGATAAGGTGGTCCTGATCCTCTGTGATACTCTGTGATTTCACTTCTTCTGGAATAGGTTGCTGTGCCTCTTACAGTTAGTACCCTAGCTATGAAGGGTCATAAAACTAAACTGCCATTTCTATCATTTCTAATAAAGAAAGTTGGAATTTTGCCTTATGCAAACCTTGAGGAATTTAGTATTTTTAGTTTTTGCACTTTGGTTGAAGGTCAGACATAAGTGTTTGTGCTTTTTCTTGGCTTCATGCTTTTATAAAACATTAAGGTTGACGAGTACTTAGGAGAATCATACAGATTTATCACCTATAAATGTTTCAGTAGAATTCAGGTCAAATGTTAGTCAGTGCTAGGGAGGGGCAGATGACCAAAATCAACAATTTCTGTCTCTTTTCTTATTCCTCAGGGAATTCTGCTGACCCTTATCAGAGTTGCTAGAAGAAAACAGCTGAGCTCTGAGCACAGCAAACTACTTTCCTCACATCCTTCAATAAGTGGTAGTTGGCGAAAAGGAATGTAAACATTCTTATGGCAAGAGGAGTTCAAAAAGAAGCCCTAAATCCTTAAAATTAATAAACCAATAAACCAAAACCTAAAACTGCACAGCTATTTTCATGGTTAATAATAAGAAGGAAAAGAATTTCAGTTATCTTTTTGAAGGAAGGAACAATAAAACAAGCATATGAAAACAAACAACAGTAAATGTTCAGTAGAGAAAATATAGACGGCACCAAAGAAAAGAAAGCAGATAGAAGTTCTATCAACAGAATATATCCTAAGTGCAGTGATTTAAGTTGTTCAACTTCCTTTATTCCTGCTCCATTGCCCAGAACTGCTGAATTTTGTTTTTTTCTTTTTTTGCTATGGTTACATGTTTTTCAGTAACTGGCACCTGGATTGAACTCTCAGCAATCCATTTTTATTTTTTTTTAATGACATCTTTCATTTAACTAAGACTCTACTCTGATTAAACATCATTATTAGGAACTTCAGCTTGTTTTTTTGAAAGCGATAATAGATTTACATTGTCCACTCATATTTTTCCAATATGATTCCTCCGCACCAATGGGCATTAATTTAAGTGAGAGATTTCCAGGGATGGGTTTCCGTTCAGGGTCATGGAGTAGAATAATGCTTCTTACATTTTTATAGAATTACAGGGAAATTCTATAAAAATCTTAATAATTAGATCATACCACTTACCGATTAAATCTAAATTTCTGGGTAAGGAATCGAGACATCGGGTTTATTGTTATTTTTGTTTCATGTCTGTTTATGAGCCTGGGTGTGGTTTTGTTTCTTTGTAATGTCTCTTATTTTTCAAACAGCTTTTCAAGGCATAATTAATATGTAACAAGTTTCAGCATGTCTATTCTCCTGTGAAACCATCACCACAATCAAGATAATGAACACATCCAGATGTTTCCTTAAGCTCCTCTGTAAACTCCGCCTTCTGTCCCTCCCTGGCATCCCTTGCAACCCCAACCTGCTTTCTGTCACTACAACCAGTATGCACTTTCTAACTTGTATATAAATGGATTCTTGAGATATACACTCTGCTTGGTCTGGTTTGTTTTACCCGAAAGATTTTCTATCAATGGCCTTTTTTTTTTTTAATAAAAAGATTTATGCATATAAGAACTGGGGTACAGACCAGAGATATTGGGTGTAGAGGAGTCACCAGAGACAGAGTGGGAACAGAACAGGCAGACTGACTGAAATATGCTGGTAAGGGGAGCAACGGGCCAGGCAGGAGAGGTCTGCTGTGCCATGTGGATCATCTCCCTGGCCAGGGATCAAACTCGTGCTGCCGTGGCTGCAGATGATTCATAGTGCCCTTGGGCCACCAGGGACCCCCCTCCCCCGCCTTTTTTGATTGTTGAGTAGTAGCTCATTACTTGGAATGACCCTAATGTGCTTGTTATTTCACATATCTATGGGCATTTGAGTTGTGACTTTTGCAAATAAAACTGCTATGAACATTCTTCTATAGACTTGTATAGGTACGAAACTTTATCTTTTCTTGTATAAATATTTAAAGATATTTAAGAGTAGAATGGGGCATCTAGTTAAGTTTTCAAGTTTAGTTTAGGTGTTAAGAAACTGGCAAGATGTTTTCCAGTGTTAGCACCATTTTGCATTTTTTCTATCAGCAACATGTAAGATTCCCAATGCTATAATTTACCAAGATTTGATATGGTTATTCTTAACTTTAGCCATTTTTAATAGCTACAAAGTGATATCCTATTGTGGTTTAAACTTGTACTTGCCTAATTATTAATGACTGTGAGCATATTTCAGTGAGCTTTGTTGCTAACCACAGATCTTCTGTTCAACTTTTTGGACATTTATCCTTTTATCATTGAGTAGTAAAGGTTTTTAAATATATCATAGGTGAAACTCTGATTGGTGGGCTTGCTTTTTCACTTTATTAACAATATCTTTTGAAGAGTGAAATTTTAAATTTTGATGAAATCTAATTAGTGACTTTTCCTTTTGGGGTTTGGACTTTTGCCAGACTCAAGGTCATTATGATTTTCCTTGATATTTTCTTCTAGAAGTTTTATAATTTTAGCTCTTATATTTAGGTCTATGATCCACTTTGAATTATTTGTGAGGAAAGGGACCGGTTTATTTATTTATTTTTCTCTATAGCTATCAAGTTGTTTAGAGTTACTTGCTGAAAATACTGAATTATCTTGGCAACTGTTAAAAATTAATTGATTAGGGGTCTCACTAGTGGTGCAAGGGGTTGAGGTGTAGTACTAGAAAGCTGTCCACAGCCACTGCAGCACGAGTTTGATCCTTGGCCAGGGCGCTGACCCACATGGCACCGTAGACCTCTCCTATCTCTCCCACTTCTCCCCTCAGCAGTATATTTCAGTCAGTCTGCCTGTTCTGCTCCCCACTCTGTCTCTGCTGAATTCTCTCACCACCCTATCTCTGTGTTCTTGTGTGTATAAATAAATAAATCTTTAAAAAAATAATTGATTATATGTAGTTCTATTTCTGGACTCTATCATGTTGCATTGATATTTTTGACTATTGTTTACCAATGTTACACTGCCTTGACTTCTGCAGATTTATAGTAAGTTTTGAAAATCTGCTAGTTCCTCATTTTTATTCTTTTTTTCAAAATTTTTACCTATTCTGAGTTCTTTGAATTTCTATACACATTTTAGAGTCAAGTTGTTAAATTCTACCAGGAAAAAAAGTTTGGAAATGTTCTTTAGTGTGGTATTGAACATACAGATCAAATTGCTATCTTAACAATATTGAGTCTTCTAGTCTATTGTGAATGTCTCCATATAGTTAGCTTTCTTTAATTTCTGTCAGCAAGGTTTTGTCATTGTCAGTATCTGGGTTTACCTATTGTTTTCCAAATTTACCCTGGGATATTTCATATTTGTAAAGCTATTGTAAATGGTATTTTCAATAAATTCAATTTCTGATTGTCATTTTTAGCATATGCATTTTATGTTTAATTTTTACATATTGATCTTGCAGCCTGTAACCCAGAAATAACTTACTACTTCTAGTTGCTTTAGGTAGACTTCAAAGAATTTTCTATGTAGAAAACATTGTCTTTGAATAAACAGTTTTGCTTCTCTCATCTCAACACTGAAGCTTTTTTGTCTTTTTTATACTTTATTATACTGATGAGAATCTTGAAAGTAGTGAGAGTAGATATCTTTGTCTTGATCCTAATTGTAAAAGGGAAACTATCTTATATTATTTTTTTATGTCCATATCACATTAAAGAAATTCCCATCTATTTTGAGTTTGCTGAGACTTTTTCTTAAGAATTGTGTTGTATTTTGTTAAATGATTTCTGCATCTATTGAGATGATATGATTTTATACTTAATATGATGAATTACATTGACTGATTTTCAAATGTTAAGCCAAACTTGCTTTCTGAGCTAAAACTTACTTGGCTGTGCTGCAGAATTCTTTTTACATATTTCTATTGTTTGCTAAAAGCTAGCTAAAATTAAGTTTATTAAATTTTATATATTGTTGGATGCAATTAGCTAAAATGTGCTGTTTGTATTTTTGTTCATGACAGTAATTGGTCTACAATTTTCTTACAATTTACTTGTCTGGTTGGTTTTCAGAATCACCATAGGTGATTGTTAAAACACAGATAATGGAGAGGCAATGTGCCCTCAGGATTGAGAACTACTGATTCAATTACCAAAAGAGTAGTCCTTGTAAGGCTTCAAAGTGTATGATATTTAATATCCTTTTAAGTAAGCAATACCTACTTATATATTTTTAGAGGTAAAGAAAAATGCCTTTATAAGAACAAGAGAGAATAAAATCATCAAGCATCTTCTATGTTCTAGCCATTGAGGATGAAAAGATGATTAAAACTTCATTCCTATCACTGAACATGCTTAGTGTTTAGCAAGAAAGAGACAAGTAAACAATGATGTTTACAATGTTTTATACCTGACACACCTAGAACACAAGTGGTCAAGAAAGATGGAGTATATATTTCCTTCTGAAAAGAACTAAAATTTATAAAATAAAATTAAAACTTATACTTTCCTCTGTTAAGGACATGATTTCACCTTAAGAAGAGTTACTCATGTTCTTCTGGTTAGCCTGGGGAAAAAGTAACACAAAGCAAGGTAATGTCAGAGCAGTGGAAAAATAATGCCAGTTAGGTACTTTAAGTATTGCAAAAGGAGTAGAGATGCTTTTAAAAACACCTTTGTGCTTTGCATTGTTAGGAATCTAGAGATTCATTATTTTGTAGTTAGAAGAATTATGTGTTTTTGAAATTTTTTTGAGTGAGTGATGTTATAATGGTAATCAAATCATGGTTTAGAACCTAATTCACTAGCTGAATTATTCATAGAAATATCTCAGTCTCAGTGAAACAGTGTCAAACCAATTAAAAAAAATACTTAAATTCTATCCACACCTTCCGGGTGAAAATAGTCAAAATATCCTTGGACTTTTACTTTTTCTCATACAAACAAAAGTGTTTGCTTTAAAGTAAATAATGGAATCTTGAAATTTCAAATGTTTTGTATTTCAGTCACCATTTTTTTACAGAGTAACACAATTCTAGAAGTTTTCTTTTGTGGGGGAGGCAGATTTAGGACACAAGGAGGGAGAACTATTATTTCATTATAATAGATAAATAAAACGTAGAAATTTGAAAACATGTTCTCACATTCTTTGACATTTCTCTTAATGGGAGGTGAGACCCATCTTCATCTATGGAATCTGGGCTGGTATGGAATGATGGTAACCAGCTCTTAAGCAACAAAATGCAGTTAAGAAACACTGGGTGACTTGATGCTTGTTCAAAAATGACAATGCAAGTTCTAAGTGTTTCTTGGGAAACATTCTCTGGAGAAAGCAGCCACCACAAAATTTCAACTTTGTGACAATCATGCTTCAGAGGACTTGTAAAGGTGAACTGTTCAGTGAATGCTGAAAATAGCCAGCATCAACTACCATGCCCATGAGGAATACATCTTGGATGGTCTTTCCAGTAGAGACTCCCTTTGATCTCAACCCCAGATCACATTTCATTGATAGGCTCCAGTTGAAAACTTTTAGGTCAAGCCTTACCTATATTCTTGACACACAAGATATTGTACAAAATAAAGGTTATCTTAAGGCATGAAGTTTTTTGATAATTTGTGATGTGACAAACCTACTTTAAATCAAGCAGACTCCATTTGTCTGTAAATGCCATGTTGAAAATTGTGGGTGAATTGCTGAGTGCAATCTGCCTCAGGAATTCTCTGTTTTCTCCTAATCCATGACTATGAAAGAAACAGGAGATCATCTGCTGATTGCTGATCTTCTGTCTGAAGATTCTTATCAACCAGTTATAAAACGACAAATGAACTTAAGAAGCAATCCTAAAGTTTCAAAACAACTAACCTAAGCTCAAACTATTTCCCTCCTTAACCCTTTAAGTTCCTTATGCCCTGTTCCTCATGGAATATAATTTGGAACTCCCTCTTGGTTATGGACTCAAATAATAATCTCTGTTCTCAAAGAAGTATCTTCTTGATTGTATTACAGTTTATTTCTCAGTCTTCAGAGGCAGTAAGTGTAGCTAGAAGAGTATTAGAAAGTGCACACGAACTATTTATCGATTCATTATGTATTTCTGGGACAATCTATAGGTTCATAGATCTTCACTAGTTAGAGTCACACATAGTCCACAAAATTAGTTTACTGTACTGACTGCCTTTTGTCTGATTCTAATTGTGTAGTCTAGAATTTAAATGACTTTTCTCTAAAAGCAGTCACTGATTACTTGTATTGTTCATGGGGAGGATTCACAGTTCAAACATACTCAGAAGGGCAGCTGCTGCCAGGAGGAAATGTATTTCAATGGGCTGGAAATTTAGTCCTAGTTTTTCTGACTCCAGCCACCTGTTTCAATGAAACTAAAATAGCCTGTATGTGGAGATTTTTGGAAGTAGTCATTAGGAAAGAAAATAAACTTTATTCATTTTGAAAATTCAATTTTCTGGAGAGAAAAAATTGAAAGTCCAATTTAGAATATAGTTATGAAGGCAATTTGCAAATAATTTAGGATATTTTAGTTGGCAATTTTATACCCAAATGATAAAACATTCAGCATTGCTGATTATGGCAAGAATATAGGGCAACACTGAAAAAGAAATTTGGTGGGCGTTGGTTTCACAAACTCCATTGTTGAAAGTGAAGTAAGTCACCGCAATATAGGGTAGATGAAGCTTTTATTCTCAGAGATTATGTCCTGCAAACAAGGCAGGGGGTATAGTCACATACACAATTGAATGAATTCACTGCTTTATGAACATATTTCCATAGGGGAATTACCTACTCTATCTATGAATATAGAAATTACATTAATTATGCTAATTTTATAAAACTTACAGACTCTTGCCTTTTATTCACTTTTTTCTTTGCTAATTAAACTAATTAGAAAATAAGAAATTAAAAATAGGGGAATCTGGAAAATGAGAAGAAAGGGGATGGTCAGCTATTTTTCTGAAAAAGAAAAATTAAGATATGAGATAATATCATTTTAATTTTAATTAACACATAAATATTATGAGGAAAATGTTGATGGTTTATATTGCTCTGTATCCCAATTTTCTCTCTTTGCTAAAAAATGTTTTGTTCTTCCATTTCAAATTAGAATTCTTAAAGTTATGCAAAAAGTTACTGAATAGGTTGAACCTGAGAAAAACTTCCTCCACTTCCTTGATTCTTCTCAGGAAGCAGAGATCTCATTACTTTTGTAGTTACTTTTAGATATTAGAGCAGCACTGGGTTTTTTAATCTATGGAAAAGTTTACTTAAAATAAACAAAATGAAGTTGGCATTCAATTCAGAGGGGTAACCCTTCTTCCTAGTAAAAGCCTAAGCCAGGCATTGCTTCTGCTCTCTCAGGCACCGAATAAAAGGAGACACCCCGCCTTCCCTTACCAAATATGGTACATTAGTCCAGTTCTTAGCCCTCTTGGCAGGTGCTCAATGCTTGCTCTTTTACCAGGTGCCTTGGTGGGTTCTTTAGGGAGGCCCCTCTGGAGAGATCCACATAGAAATTCCTCAAAGTTAAGTCTTCCTCCAGCTGACCTCTCTGAACCTCTTCATCTCCTGCCACAGAGGCACCCACCTGGGGTTTCCTTCTCCTAGTGGGGAGCATGCTCCATAGAAGTCCCATTGCCTTCTGCAACTTTCATTTGACCTGAAGGAAATCCTTGGACATTAGATTATCCCCACCACAGCCCTTTTTTCTCACCCACTTCTAGCCAACCACTCATCCTCTGATTTCTCTAAAGAGAAGGAGCTATATTGTCTATCTTTCTGTTTATCCTCAAACTTGTCAATACATGAGATTTTCCCAAGTCTTCCTTAAGGGGGTAGGACACAAGATTTTGCACCTTACCAAAAATCCAGTTAGAGGCTGAGTTATCAATCTCTTCTTAAAGATTGTTCTATTCAGGTTTCCCTCAGAGCCTTCCTCTTTTGGTTTGAGAGCAGTGTGTGTGTGTGTGTGTGTGTGTGTGTGTGTGTGTAGAAGAGAAAGAAGCTCATGAAAAAGAAAGAAAAACATCAATTTTTCTGCACTTTTATTAATGCTTTTCAAGCAAACTCTCTAATGCATCTTCAGCTCCTCTGGTTTGGAGTTGGTTGATGGATGTGGTAGCTGACAAAAGCAATTCAGCTACTTCTGAGAAAGATTTGTGAGGATGTAGCTAGAATATCTTTTTAGAACAGGAAAGGGATAAGAGAGAACTTTGACTCTCAGATTTGAAGCTTTTGCTAAACTTCTGAAATGCTAAGATAATTTGAACAATCAAATAGCAGTAGATAATGAACAATGAAGTTGCAATGCTCAATTTTTAGTTTTGAGGGGATTTTTATATAATTCCTATCTATAGTAAACTATGCTTCCTTTTCTATGGACCTTTCCTTATTTGAATTAATTTCCGTTTATTACCACTAGAATACACTGCACTCCTTCCTTCCTTCCTTCCTTCCTTCCTTCCTTCCTTCCTTCCTTCCTTCCTTCCTTCCTTCCTTCCTTCCTTCCTTCCTTCCTTCC
>JAGFMF010011861.1:20401835-20484649 GCA_019455555.1 Galemys pyrenaicus
TCAGTCCCTCGTGTTCCCATCCTCCCTCAACCCTCCTCCTCCCCTCCCCACCAGGTGTCCCCAGTCTGTCCTTGACTCCTCATTTTTGGTTTCTGTGGCACCTTAATTTTTATTTCATCTACTGTGGAGAAAAGCTAGCCTCCTTGCTGGAGTATAAAAATTAATACAATTATTTTCCATAAACAACCACAAACAACAAAAAAATTCTTCAGCCAAATAAAATATAAAGTACTGATATCTGTTCTATCTTTTTTCATTCTTCACTCTAGTCCATGGAGAATAGCCTGTAGTAATGGTTTCATATTAGAATTAACTTTAGGCATTAATAGACATATTTAAAGTACTTACAGGTGTCTATATGGTTTAGAAATGAAAAAGAAATCACTCAATTCTTGCTTTGTATGTAGATGAATTTAGGATTCCACAATAAAGTAACAAATTCGATTTGTTTATACATGTCTTTTTAAATTTTTTGACTAGGCCTAAAATGTTTTGGATTGTACCTTGTTTTATGTGAGACTTTGATTTCCAGCATACAAATGTTCTGGAATACTAAACTTTAAAGTTTTTGTCTAAATACTATGAAGATATAGCTTTGTCTTAATGATACAAATGTATTTGTTACTGGAAAATATTAATCAAAACCCATATAACTTACTTTGCAAACTCATACCAAATACATTTTCATTTAATCTAAAATAACGTGTGAATATATTTTTCTAGTATTTCATTTACTAAAGGGTCAAAACTACCTGTAATTATCTATTTGTGTGAGCTTTAGTACATTATGAATCCTGAGTCCTTGGAGACTGTTAATTAAGAAACCATTATTTTATTCTTGATGACTGGGCTGGGAGTCAAATGCCTTTGGAAAAAGAGCATGGGAAGTAAAGAGCAAGGATGAGTTTTTCTAGCAATTGAAGGGACATAAGAGCCTTTCATGAGAATGCTTTGAAAGTAGGATGCCCACTGGGTAAGAGTAGAATATAAATTTCCAAATGCTAATATTACATATTAGGAAATAAAGCACAGGTAGAACAACCTAATGGGTGTATCTTACATAAAATAAAATATTAAAGACTATTTGTTTAATTTAATTATTTTTAAAGTTTATATGAAAATGATTGACTTTTATGGAGGTACCACTGCATTATAACAGTGCATCACTGAAGTTATTGAACATGAAATCATTGAAAATCAACATTTTGATTGATTTTCATTACATTAGGCTTACCATTAAAAGTCTAATTCTATCCTTCACTATTTAATGGTCCCCTTTGTCTTGATCTATTTATCCTCCTTTTTCCATTCCTTTCTGGTAATTGGTATTTGCTTTTATAGTCTGAAAGTTTATTTTTGTTTTACATGGTTAAGCTCTTTGTTTGTTTTCTCTATAGACCACATACCAGTGAACTCATATGTTGTCTTGTCTTACCCTGTCTGGTTTATTTCACTAAGCATAGTGCCCTGTAGGTCCACCCATATTGTTGTAAGTGGCAGGATTTCATCTTTTTTATAACTACATAGTGTTCCATCGTATATATACCACATCTTCTTGATCTATTCATCAGTTGATGAACACTTAGGTTTCCAGTTCTTGGCTATTATTTTAAATAATATTGTAATAAACATGGAGTGCATATATTTATTAAAGTTCATGTTTTAGTAAAACAAATGTGATTTTTAACATAAGATTTAACAGAGTCAGCATTGGGAGGGTAAAGAAATAAATACTTTTTTGTCTATAAAACTAGATAACTTTCTGATAAAGATTATATTCTTACCCCTTGAAGTATTTCCTTGTCCCCCACCATCTCCTAAGCAAAGAATATTTGCTCTAACAACATGTTTTTGCATTTCTTCTGTCATTTTTTTTTAGCTAAAAATTCAGTCTTTCATTTCTATTATTTCTTATACTAGAGTGGATAGTAACTATTTAAATGTTTTTTTTTTTTGTCTTGAAGATTGAGTAAGTTTTTTTTTTTAATTTATTAATTATATTTGACATCATTTGTAGTCCCCAGGGAGTACCCACCACCATTTCACCGGTGCACCATCACAGTCCCTTGTGCACCCTCTGCCCTCATCCCCGGTAAATGTTTTGTTTTTAACTCTTGAAGTCTCTTGATTTCTTTGTCAAAGCTTTTCCAGTAGTTCTTTTGTCTTGCTTCTTTGCTCTTGTCTTAAAAAGTGTTCACATTCTATTCCCTGAAACTGCCAACTTCCATACACCTAATTACTCTCTGTGAAACCAGAGCATTGTAACATACCTCCCCTCTGACCTGTAGCACCCAGATGCTTCCTGTGAGACAAAGCCCAGTCACTGCCTTGTGAGTTACAGGAAGCTCTGTTCTTTTTTTCTAGAGTTGAAAATGCTACAATATTGTAAAAATGCATTATATTATCTCTTAATTTTTCAGAGGGTGATTCCCAGACTTTCAGATTATCCTCTTTTTTTCTGTGGTGCCTAAATTCACACCAATCGGCACCCCTGTACAGGGGCTGCATCAAGACTAGATGCACAGGTGAGGCTTGGTCCTACTTGTTGACTTTCCAGCGAAAAGTTTGGAATGGAAGTATGTGAAAACTATAGGCAATCTTTAATTGTGTCTGCTCTAGAAGGAAAAATGTCACACATTTTCCACAATTAATACTTTTGAGACAAACTTTAGACCTGAATATGTCTGATATTCTGTATATCTTTAACACTTCATTTAAAATCATGAAGCTGAACAGTTAAACAGCAAATCAGTAGGAAATGGTGATGAAATTATTTGTCATACTTCCCCACTCTGTGTCCTCTACAGTGGTGAGAAATGACATAGCTCTTTAGATTGGTACAATATTAAAAGCACAGTCAACAGAACCTGTTATTCCATTTTCATTCATTCAACAAATATCTATGAGAGCCAAAGGCTGAAGACAAGTATGCAGGAGAAAGATATGTAAGATG
The DNA here is from genome assembly GCA_019455555.1 of Galemys pyrenaicus. NCBI lineage: Eukaryota > Metazoa > Chordata > Mammalia > Eulipotyphla > Talpidae > Galemys > Galemys pyrenaicus. The sequence continues at coordinate 20,404,789 of JAGFMF010011861.1, forward strand.
TTCTGAGATCTTGGTAGTCAGATATTTAATTTAGTTTTGGTTGGGAAGGAGGGGATGTTGTTATCAGAAAAGTTTTAGGAGATTATATTTAGGCCACTCTCAAGGAAAGAGCAGGAGTGAAGGTGAGGGGAGTATAAAAATAAAGGAGTGGAATATAGAGGAACCAAATAAAGGATCAGGAAAAATAAATAAATAAAAAAGAAAATTAATAGGCAACTATAAATCAGAGACATTCTTCAGGGGAGAAGGAGAAAGAGGGATCAAAAGAGGGGAGGGAAGAGAGTAAAGGACTATGAATATGGTACACAGGTGACTTGGTGGTGGGAATTTTACAGAGACTACACCTGAGAGGAGAAAGTAAACACTGTAAAAAATGAACAATGATATAAAGCATAAAATAATTAAAATAAAGAATGGAGGCATGGAGACAGTCTGTGCAAGTTATGAAGGCAAGACATTGAAAGCTATATAGGAAACTACAGACATTTCAATCTTTGAAATGTCAAGTGTGAGACTCAGTGGAAAGAAATAAGGGCATAGAGGTGGGTGAAGAGCTGTGTTCTATGTCAAGTGGTTTGGACTTCATGCTGAGGATATAAGTGACCATTAAAAAGATTCAGATTTAACTCTATTAACTAGTGGAAGTTAAAAGGAATTAAATAAGACTACTGAGGAGTTTGCCATAGTGTTTAAAAGGAGACAAGAGTTATATATATAGAATTTGGGGGAAAAGAAAGGATAGATTTTAAAATTATTTAGTAGGAAAATCATTAGGGCTTTGTGATTTTATTGATTACATGCAAGATGTCAGAGTCAGGAATGATACTCATGTTTCCAGTTTAAATATTTGAGTGACAGTATCATAACCTAAATAGAGGACATAGGAATAGGAACAGATATAATGGGAGAGAAATAGATGGTTTTAACTCTGAGCATGTTGAATTTATTGTTTATTCTGGTAGAGTTGGTATATTTTTATATAGCATGTGAGTTGATGAGAGATCTGGACTAAGAATTTTAACTTGGAAGTAATTAGAAAACATGTGGTCCTTTAGCTACAGGTGCAGATGAAACCACAGAGGGAGTGAAGACACATAGAGAATGGTGAGAGAAAGCTCTTTGCCTTGCAAAGCTCTTTGCATCCACAGTGTTGGATGGTTATGGGAGAAAAGAGACAAAAATTGGACACAGTAATATAAGGAACATAAGGAAGATCCAGTGGCCTGAATACCAGGGGAGTACCTTTAAGAAGCAGGTGACTCCTAAAACCAAGTTGCCTTCCTCAGGGAAAGACTGAAAAATATCTTCTGACTGGAAATTTAGAAGTTGCTTGTGACTTTAGAAGGAGCAATAAGAGCCATTTTAGTCAATCAATGGAAAAAGATGTCAGATTTAACTGAGTACTTAAGCAAATGGTAGTGTAGGTTGTTCTCTGAGAAATTTGGAGAAGGGACAACACATTTAAATTGTGGACCAGACCACAGAACCCCCACCCCAATTATTGGAGAAACTTGTACCTTTGTAAAGACTAGGGGAAAAATTGCACAGTTGAATATACCAGGAGCTAATCCAGTGCTTCAGTGCCTGTGACATACCACATATCCAAGCACTTCATGGAGGACAGAAATTCAGAAACCTGTATCTTGAGAGTAGAATCTAGCTCTTCCAGTTTTGCCAACCACAGATACTCACTAGTGAAATATGTTGTCTTTCTGGTTAGCATATTGCTTCAGGGTGAGTTGGGTAATTAAATGACTTAGTTGAAGAGGTGTGATCTAACTCCTTTATGCCTGTAGAATACTGCTGGGATCTTAGGGAACAAAATTTGGATGGATATTTAGGAAGCAAAATAGCTGAGGATTAATTTAAAAAGTATAAACAGTGTTTATTATGAATGAATTCAAAAATTGAATGTATTGTCTGTAATAAATATTTCTGAATTAAGTGAACTAATCCTGTCCCATGTTAACATGCAAAATGGAGGGCTACTTGCTCCTACTGTACTATCACTCTGTTTTCATAAGAAACATTCAGTCTTATAATTCCCGATAAGTATTACTTTCTTCGATACATAAGAAATGGCATTTATACACTAAAAAATCTTTTTCAAAAAATAATGATTCCATGCAACTTACACATTGGAATTACACCTTGTTTGAATAGTGCCTTTACCTACCTTGGGGTAAAATATGAGGTCTTTTCCTTGTAAGCCATAACAATAATATGATGTTTAGGTTTAGACAAACTTTAGGCTTTAAAGGATAGTCTTCCTATGCTATTAGTATTATGTTATCTGTGATTGATGCTTTCCTGAAAAATAGTGAGTAAAATCTTATTCAAGTGTAGTAAGGAGTTCCATAAAGAAACCAATAGCAAACCTGTTCATGAACTTGAGGCCATTTTTTAATGAATCTATTTAGATGGGAGGCATATTTGTGAGTTAGGCTTCGACAGAAAGGGAAGACATCTAGAGTAGGGAAAGTTCTACCATAGAATCTGGGTCACCTCCAAGTTTACTTTAAAAAGGGTCCAGTTCTTACTAACAATAATAGAGATCTCCTTCATAAAAGTGCAGCTATACTGACTTGGAGGATAATGAAAGCAAGAGACCCCAGAATGTTGGCAAGGGGAGCTGAGCAAGTGCAAATACAGTCTGGTGTAGAGAAGAGTTTCAACCTGAATGTGGCTGAAAAAACTGTTAACACTAGAACATTCTGATGTACCGTCACTAGAATGGCTCTTGGGCCAAAAGTTCAAGGTGATCCCATTACATAGGGACAGGTTTGCACCAGATTTACCTGGAAAGAGAATTGTCTCAGTTTTTTGATTTATACAGTCTCTAAATGTCACTTTTAATATGTATATTAGTGAAGTAGTTAGCATATATTTGAATGGATTTTTTGGCAAACTTCATGAGTATAACTATATTTCATTTTGTTTGTATTATCACTGCTGTACCAGCTCCTTTCCTTTCTCAGTTTTTCTAGTTGTCTTCTTTTAATCTACTTTTGTCCTTAGGTTTAATATCCCCTTATGTCAGATATCGTCTTGACATACCTTTTGGACATGATTTATCTTATTTCTTTCCTCTTATGTGATATATGAATACTTTGAGAGAAATACCACACATCTTATTGATACCATTGAATACAAGCTTTCAATGATACCTCATTCTAGGTACTTATTTTGGTTTTTTTTTTCTATTTTCAAAGAATGGAAAATTTGAGGCAAATTTTTTTTCAAAATTAAAAATTGGCTTTCACATTCATTAATCTATTTGTTTTTCCTAACAATTCCAAGAGAAAGTATTATGAATTTTGGTTTTCAGAGGAGAAAAGTGATACTCTGTAAGGCTATGCACCTCAAAGGAGGTAGACAAAGAACTTGTATATCCACTGAATTTGAATACACTCTCAGGGAATTGTAGAAGCTGTTGCCTCAGGTAGATTTAACAAATTCCCATAGTTAGTCTGAGATAACTAGAATCGGTGTTGGAAAACAAATGACTTAAGAATAAAAGATAAAAAGCAGCTGCAGCAGTTATAGCTATATCATGGGCCACCAACAATTGCCCTGTAAATACCTCTTAATTGCAAGGTTTGACAGACCTAATTTCCAATCATTTCTCAGTTGTCTAGTTCTGTTTAAATAAAAACACTGGATAGTAAAGAGAAAAATTAATATTCTGTGCCTATTTAGACTTCTGTAAGGCAAAGATGGTTGGACTTGACTTATAGCATCTGGTATATCTAGAGCTCCTGATACAATTGTAAAGCTTTCATATGTGCATAAATATGCAAATTGATTTATTGAAAGTGAAAATCTGGGATAATGTTGGTTAATTTTAGTCCATTAGTTATCAAGATAACCAGTTCAAATTATCAAATAATTACTTTACATGTACCTAGCCCTCTTTTCCCAAATACTTTTTTTAAAGTATATATTACTTTACAGTGGATTAATCCAGAGAAAACATTGATAAAATCACATATTAATTAACATTGAATGCAATCAACATAAAAAAAAAAAACAGAGCAAAAGGAAACCTAAGGTTTATTTTCCTGAAAGTAGCTATATGCCTACCTGTTGTGGAGATTTTCAGTATGAAAGTGTGGTATCTTTACTTAATTATGAAACAAGCTCTCAGGAAATTCATTATCTCTTTGAATTCCACCACCTTGTAACTGTTGACTTAGGCCTCAGTTGAGTTGGTTATGAAATACCTAGTGCCGAAGTAAATAGCTCATGAGAGCTGTGGGCTCATTAGTAGACCCTATTACATATTTGAGGTGTGTTGCGGGTCAAGAAGATCAGTGACTACATCTCCAGGTGTGGACTCTCTTTCACTCTTTCTAATTCTAGTACTGATTTGGAACATAGTTTCGGTTCAGGCAAAACAGTGAATTTCATGTCTAGACACCTCCTTTGGGAAGCCTCATTATCGTGGCTGTTATTTTAGCTTGGTACCCATTGCCAAACATGGAGCTCCAGGCAAGGTGATAACACTTATCTCCCTAACTTATAAAGGTTGCAGTGAGAGCACCAATGAATGTGGGAAATCATAACATAACCTCCAAGGGTGAAGGATTCTGAAAAAGAGCAATCAGGTAAATAACTTTCTTTCAAGCATGGACAATAGTAGCAACCTATCTAGAAAAATTCCTTGTGATGAAGGTTTCTAGGCTTTTAGTGTTACTTTTCTCTCCTGGTTTCTGAAAACGGAACTCTTATTTTGGACTTCTGGTGTTCAGGTACCTGTGAACATGTGAGAATCATCATTGTTTAACCTAGACACAGAAACTATGTTATATTTGCCATAAAACTAGTTCAGATTGACTCACACACTTGCAGGAACTTATCAGAAAGACAATAAAATAGTACTACATACCCTTCGTTTTATAAGTAACTGGATTTCCCATCTGTTATTGGTGGGGATATAAAATGGTACACTGCATTGTAAAGCTGTTTAACAGTTTCTAATAAAAATATATTCATGTTATGACTAATCCATTCCACTTTTAGACATATATCCATAAGAAGATTTTTACAAGAATATTTGTGGTGGCTTTTCTCAGAATATGCAATTGAATGGAAACAACCCACATGTTTATCAACAGAAGAATGGCTAAATCAATGATGGCTTATTCATGTATGTATGACTATCACTCAACAATTAAAAAGATTACTTACTAATTAGTGCATTCAAAAATTTTTGAGCAAAAGAATCCTGACACAAAAAGTGGATATATTATCAAGCTATATAAAATTGAAGAGTAGGTTGAACTCATTAATGGTCAAGTGTTGATGGTGGCATAGTAAGGAGTATTAATTCAATATTTAGCATGTAATGTGAGCACAGACATATTTCAGTACTTTGAAGCCATATAATTTAAATATATGTGGAGAGAGTATCTTTAGCAAGATGGTATTCTCTAGAAGTAATATAAATAATGGTGGGCATGCTGGACTTGGTGGATATCTAGTGAAAAGTCCATGTCCAGTCGATCAGAACTTTGCTGGGAAAACCCTTAAATTATTTTTTGGAGGCAAGTATGTCATTTTATTGAAGGCTAAAATTCTGCATGAAAAATTAAAGATGAGACAGGGGTATAAAAAATAGTGACTAGCTGTATTCAATCCATAGCCAAGATGCTACAGGGTTACATTAAAAAGAAGATGATATGTACATATCTGTATTCATGTGTGGTATGCTTTTAGGCCGCAAGATCAAAGCTTAATGCGTATGACTAGGTTTGATCGTCAATTTTGTTATTTTAATCTGTAAGCAGCAAGAATCTTTTAGTTTCCTGACTATCAAAATAGTACAAGTGAACTTGCCAAGAATTTTGTGGAATCCTATAGAAGGTCCAAGGGAGCTGCCAAGACTCAATCTCCATGGCAGCAAATGGCTATGCCTGGTAAGACTGAATCCCCAAAGAGAGGAAGTCATTTCTTTTGGAAAGACTTCCTGATAGCCTCCGAGCCACCTCTAATGGTAGGATTGAAGGTTTCACCTCCTGGGTGGCCTAATAGCATCTTGCCAAATAAAAGCAGAAGCCTTAAAAATTCTATTTCCTCAGTCATAGGAATGGTTCAAAAGTAAAAGGTGACATGCACCTCTGAGTTCAGTTAATCTTTCCAAAACAAAAAGGAGGGGGGGTTTGCTCAACTCTGGCACTCTGAAACAAAACTAACCCAACACGTGGAGATCTTAACTTAAGATTATAATATATATGTAAATAATATATCCACTCTTAAAATTGTATTATATTTAGGTGTTACAGGTAAACAAAGTACTCTTTATTTCAGTTTTACATTTAGAAAACATCCCTGATCCAGAAAAGCTATTGTTTTATAATATATTCTTTCTCAGCATAAAGATAAATGTCATCATAAAAGTAGAAAAATGTAAGAGAAGACAGAGTGATACAGTGTGAAGTCCATGGACATTGCAGCCAACAGACCCGGGTTTGACCTGTGGCCTCAGCAGTTAGTAGTGACTTTTAATGGGCAGAGTTAAGGCTAGGATATACAGCTGTCACATCTCAGCAGCCGATGGTGGAGAAGGTATATTCTCCCTCACATTACTTGTTTTTATTGGCTTGTTTAGCTATGTCTCTGCTTCATGTTTTCTTCATTCCAGAAATCAAAATGAAGCAGCAGTATATGTTTTGTTGCTGTTGAGGACACTGTTGGGTTCACCAGAAAGGGAGAAAACACAAGGGCCTATGGAGGACAATGTGAGATTTCAGCTCATTGGCCCAAGCAGGACCCAAGGTCAAGAGTTATTTGTCAGGCAGAATTGTATAACCTTCATATATCAGAAGTAGCAGAAAATAATCTGAAGATAATCTATTTCAGTTTTCTTAGTGAAATTACTTCTCCAAATCTCAACCCCCTTAAATTATAAAACAAGGCTAATAGTCCCTGTCTCAGCAAACAGACATAAATTATCTGATGTTCATTATGCTTTAAAATATCTAGCTCTATTTTTTTCTTTTGTAATATCTATTTGTGAGCACTGATTTGCATTACTACAAATTTCAGAGAGTTCAAAAATTGGAGGGCAGAGAACAGACTAGTCAGCAGGGTTCAGCATGTTTCCAGAGCTACCTGGTGATCTGAGGCCATTATAGGCTGATCCCATAGTCAATGTGCTTTATTACATACCGTATACTTCTCAAAACAAGATATACACATACATGCTGAAGAGTCATATTACCATATCAAGCATGATACAACTAAAAATTAAAGTATTTAATTTTCATAAAACATAATTCCTTAACTATTTTTTAGCCATACTTTATAATGTGCTTTAAAAGTCATTAATTTGAAGAAATACAAAATACTGTTAATTTTTCTTTAAAATTTTATTCACATATGGTGGAATTAAAATTAACATTTAAATGCAGAGTATAATAATGTGCTGTCAAGTTTCCCATATGAGAATACAAGGAAGAGAGTGGTATTATTAGTTTTATTTTATAGTTAAATAAATTAGTTCAAAAAGTCTCTTAATCCATCAATTCAACATAAGTTTTAAGAATTTTCCTTCTGATTATTAAATAGTGTTCGATGTCCATTAAGGAAAACTGAAATACGGAAAAAGGTTTAGAAATAAAAAATCACGCATGTCCTCAGTGAATATTCTGGGACATTTTGCTGTATTTCCATAGTCATTATTCTTTGCAGGTTTGTATGGATGTTTCTATTATTGCACAACTAGTATCATAATGCACATGTATTGTTGTATTGTTGATTTCTTCACTTTCTTGTCCATTAAAGCATCATCATTTTCAAGGATGTTTAATAACCTCTGTCACATAAAGTATATCAATATAAAAAGTTTATCTTTGAATATTTCATGAATTACTCAGTTTTCTGTTCTTGATGATTATTTTTTTCCATTGTTTTTGTTTTTTGGTTTTATTTTTATAATTAATACAACACTAGATTGTATTGAACATCTTTGTGCATATGTATTCTTGATAGCATTTCAAATGACTTACTAAGACCAGGATTCTAAACAAATACTTACGTCAAAGAGTATGTTTCTTTTTATAGTACTTGATATACATTGCTCCATTGTTGTATAGAAAGTTTCATAAACATTTAAACATTAAACATTTTTGTTTTATTAAGGCATGCATAGTGTAATACTGGTGAGTTGGGAGTAGGTATTGATGCAACATGAAAACATAGCTAAAAGAAAGTCTGACCTAGATTGAAGCATAACATTATACAAAAAAAGTAATTGGGATTATGGAAAAAACTTACAGTGAGCTAAATCTAAGAGCAAGTTATTAAATGGGAAGAGTGGAATTTTAAAATTCTAATACAAAAGAATGTGAATGGTTTTGTGAATAGATTTGGAGGGCAGGAGGTGGATTAGTCAGTGGAGTTAGACATATATTTATCTTACTCAAGGTCACAGAGCTAGCTGATGACCTAGGACTTGGGTCTTCTGATAGTTAGTGCAATTTGTATCACACTACACTGTCACTAAAGACAAGGCATACACATGTATGTAAGGAATCACATAACCATACCATGGAGGTGCAATTAAATGGTGAAATGCACAATCTATGCATGTGCTTCCTGAGGTTATGGTTTATTAACCAGAGAAAATTTTCTTTCTTTATCCCCATAACTTTCTGCAAGATTGCTCATTGTTTTCTGCTAATTCTACTTCTGAACCAAGTCATCTATGGGGAGAGTTTATTGATAGTTATAGTCTCAAGACTGGTATTTTTGTTAATGTTCTCATTTCCCTGCTTTCTAACAAATGTTTTAGATGTGTCTCCTGAAGATGAGTGGAAAGTTTAATGCTATTTTTAATTTTTAAAAATGATTAAGCATTACTCTTTTCCAATACTATCCTTCATAAGCTTTTATATTTTAGAGAGGAAGACAAAAACAAAGTTAGTAGACACAATAATTTTAGAAAGATATATATGTTATAAAGAAAATGTAACAGGATATTGTTAGAATGATGGAGTGTGGGCCTTATTTAGACTTATGAAGAGGGAAGGACCTTTTAAGATAATGTTTTTGAGTTAACAGAATATGGGTAGTGTATTCTGCTCAGAAAGAACACCGGCTTTAAAGGTTTCAAGTCAGGGACAATTTAGTAAGTCTGAGAAATAGAAATGCCTGTGTGATTATAAGTGGGTGAGGACAAAAAAGGGAAAAGATAATCTCACAAATATAGACAGTGACCAGATTCTTTTGAGTCAAGTAAGCTATGGAGAGTAGTCTTGACTTTGTATTACTTTCAATAGGAAGATGTTGAATGGTAAAGAGAACATCATGAATGTGCCTGTTTAAAAACTAATAATTAAAAAAATAAAGTTGTTACTTCTCCCAGGGCAAGGAAGAGGTGAGACTATTTGCAGAGAGGGTGGAGGGGCACAGCATGGGAAGCAACACTTCGCAATGCAATTACATGTGTTAATTGAAAAAAAAAAAAAACAACTAATAATTTTAATAATAATAGCAACATTATAAATAAATAATGAAAAACACTCTAGATCATCTCTTCCCATCCTTTACCTACCTTCATAGTTGATGAACAGATAAAGAGATTACATCATGAGGGGAAAATAATAGCAAAGGAAGAGAAACTTGTGCAGGGCCCTGAGCAAGGGCATGTTTTGGCTGGGTGACTAGCTAGAGGTTAGGTGTCTAATTGCCAAAGAGGGAGCCTTGAGAAGGAGCAGTTTCATGAAAAAGGATTATAGAGATGACTGACTTCAGTTTTTGATCCTTTAGAGGGAATAAGTCTATGGGACATCCTAGTGGATATTTTAGTAGACTTTTGGCAAGATAGTCTGAAACTGATATGAATAATTTGAGGTGGAATTATCTGAGAGTACTAAACATTCATGTTTAGTATACTTTCTCAGAAGTTGTGACTTAAATATGGTTAAGGAGTATTAAATAGTTTATTTATTGAAAGAGTAAAACTTCCATGAAACAGTATTCTAGAAGGCATTTATCACATGGACTCTGGCTAACAATAGATTGCATAGTGACTGCTACCACTTGGGAACCTCTCTTCCTTACCAATTTGGCATCAGGCTGCAATGCTGTAATGTGAGCTCAAATGCAAGGCATGTTGTTGGAGACCAGACATTGTTTTCTAAAAAGTTAATGAGTATTTTAACTGTGATGTATGTGAACTCAGATATGAGACTGAGAAAAGAAAACATGGTGATGTGGAAAGAAGAAGCATGACAGTGATAGGGAAGGGGGGAGCCAGCAAAAATGAGATTCCCCATGGAGAGGAGCTTCATAGGACTGGCTGTTTTCTAGACTATTTAAAAGTGGAGAGGAGAATTTGCTCAGAGTGAAACAGAATTATTTTCATATTAGAGTAAAAAGAGAGCTTGATTCTGGTAAATAGAAATAAAAGAAAACCAGGTTGAAATTTTTGGTTCATTTTGCTTTAAATAATGAAAGTGATTTTACCTTTCTAAACATGATCCTTATTTTAAGCTAAGGCTTATGGATATAGAATGGTAAATTTGTCTCTAAGTATTTAAATAAACTTTACTAAATAATTTAAGTTTTGGTCTATGTATGTCTAAGAGAGGGCTGTGAAGAGATAGGTCTGTAAAATGATTATCTATGATTTTCTCCCCCCATATGCTAATCTAAAGTTCATAATGGTTAGTAAACATAGTTATGGAAATGAGTAGAATTATTCAAGGGGAACAACTTTATTGAGCAGTGACCCAAGCTCTGGCTATGCATTAGAATTACTGGTGAGAAATTAATTTTATTTCTTTTTGTTGATGTTGATGGATGAACCCACCCCAGATCACCTAAATCAAAAACTCTGGGAATGGGAACCAGGTATCACTTATTAAATTAAAGTCTCAAGTTTTCCCACTGGGCAGTTGGTATTGGAAATTATATATCAAGAAAGGAAGAACATTGAGGAAATGACCCTAATAAATATCTAGGAAAAGAAGAATGAACCTAATGGGGTGAATGACTAGAGAGAAGAAACATAAGAGGCCTGGTTTCTAGAAAACAGGAGAAAGAGGTAACCTGGAAAATAGCTAACATTGTTTGATGCTGAAATCAGGAGATATAAGAACCTCACAGTCCTTTAAATGTCAATGGTGCCATTTTCATGAATCATTCCAATGCAGTAGAAGAAGATTGTAAAATGAGTTTGTGGTGATATGAGATGATTATGGGATAAAGAAATTTAGAGATAGTGAATACAGGCCACTCTTTCTTGTGACATGGCTACAAGTAGATGCAAATATAGGGCCATAGCTGAGTGAGACACAGGGGTTGAGAGAAAAATGGAAAGTTTAAGGAAGCAGTGAGAAGATCAAGCAGAACATTAAAGTGGGAAGTAAGGCGTGAGAGCTGGAGTGTACAAACGGGTCAGAATGTGAAATGCTGAAAAATCTTTAAATTGGTAATGGGAAGAGAGGAGGTATAAATAAATATAAGAAAGGGTTTTAGCTATCCTGAATTCACAAGTCAAGTTGCAAGCCAAACACAGTAATAACAATTGCAGTATGTGTCATATTCATAGTTTCTGAAAGTGTGATATGGTAATACTTGCACTGGTGGTTCAAATAAACCATAAAGCACACCTATTAGTAACTTTGCCATAGAGAAGAAGACATGTCAGCTGTGTTTTGAGAGTAAATGCAATCCAGAAATATATGAGTGGAGTTGGTATTTTAAGCAAAGGGTTAAGGTGTGTTCTAATATAGAAGCATAATAAAATTGCATTTGAACAGGTCAATTTTACTAGAGAAGGATTTGTATAATAGGGTTAAATACAAGAAAAATAACATTGAGAGACTGAGGCTGGTCCAAATGTATAATTAAGTAGTTTTGGTAAGCTATAGCATTCCTTATCAAAAACCTACATAAATGAAATTTCTGCCAAAATGAGTTATGTAGACATGGTGTTTTTCAATTATCAGTCATTGACATACAAACATAATATATTCCTTTTAGTTTTAAATGGTTCTATTTTTAATAGTCTTTAATATTCAGCAAGGCAGATTCTAAAATTCTTTCAAAGTACAATACTCTCAATGATGAGTTGTAAGCAGAATGAAGAATCAGCTGAACATGTCCTTGTAATATTCTTCTTCACCTGATGCTTTAATTCAGGATCATCTTCTTTGTAAATTTCTTGGAACCCTGACATCTTTCTGGGCCCAACATTTCTGTGCAGCAACATTGACATGTCTCCTCCACTCTGCCCTCTCACAAAGATGCCCCACAATTCAGTTAAGTTCTTTGATAGCTCATAGTATATCACAAATTCTCACAGTCAAGGTCATGACAAGTGTTATTCAGAACTCAGTGGTGGGATCCTTCAACAGCCCTGCCTCATGGGGTTAGGCATTTTATTTGCCAGCTTTGGTTATAATGTCCTCATTTCTTCATGTCACTCAAGGAAGAAATTGCAACAGTGGGCCTTCTAGCTAGCTGCCCACCCCATCCCAAGATGAGTCAGAAGAGTTCATTCACCAAAAAAAATCGATGATGCAGGAAGGAGGCCCTCCACTTCCTGTCCTTCACTCAAGCATGTGTTTGCATTTGCATTTACTCAATGCTTTCCCTCCTCTCTGGAAAAGGGATGTCCTTCTCTCTGTTTAAGTTCAAATCCTTTCCTTACATCTTTGCAGTCCACTCTATGCTAACTTCTCAGAGACCTTATTCATCAGTTATTTCCTCTTGCCTATAATTGTCAATTTTTATTTCAACGACCCTTTCCTTTTAGAATATAAACATATTCTATCATAAAACAATGTAATCAAACCACCTTATTGGTACTTCATTCCTCTTCAAGTGGCATCTCTTCTCTCTTCTTCCTCTCAGGGTCTAACTCCATTGTCCATGATCTCTGCCTCTGTGCCTGAATTGTAATTCACTACTTTAGACTTGACTGTAGCTACTGTCCATTTGAAATGCTGAAATTTTCCTATTATATGCATAATGAGCACCTTGTTATTATTTTTAAGGAATATTTTTCAATCCCCAAATTGTCCTAATTTCTTCCCTGTGGATAGTTTTCTTTTACTTTTATCTTAAATATTGGCTTTTCCGATTGATCTCATCCTTTCTTATATTTTCAAATGCCACATCTTTGCAGAGGGGTCTCAATTGTTCATGTTCAGCTCCAGCTGTCTCCTCAGTCCAGAACAGTTTTTGTGTAGTTTTCCTGACATCATCAATTTGGACACCACCGTTGATGAGTTCACAGGCCCTTAACTCAACATAAGAAAGTTCACTCACCATCTCCCCCTTCTCCTCACCTCTCCCACACTGCTATTTCTTCCCTTTATGTTAGTGAAGTTGCCACACCCATGTAATTACCCCAACTGGAAACCTGCTGGTCATCCATGATTCTCTTCCCTTGCATCTTCACCTCAAGTGTTAAACCCAACCCCCCTCTCTTCCTCTTGGCACTCTCCTTCTTTAGACCTTTATTGCCTCTCTCAAAGATACAGTCGTCTAACCCTTTTCCTAAACTTCTGATTTCCTCCCCTTAGTTTACTCCCATACTGGAAGGATGCTTCTCAAATGTAGTCTAACTGTATCATTCCAACTTTCAAGTAATGTGCAAAACAGTCTTTCAAAAGCAAATAAAATTCTTCATCACACTCAACTTCATTTCTTAACACATTCTTTTCTTTTCACATTCTTCCCTTTGTTCCCCTCCTCATCAGCATCTTTCCTCAAGTCATCTGAAACTCTCACTCCAAACTCGCCTTGCTTGTTTATCGCTTGCACTGATACTTCCTTCTGCCATGAAGACATGGTCTTTCCTCCTTCCTCTTCTTCATGTCTGATACCATGAGTGGTGGAGTCAGCTACTCTCCCTCGTCCCCTGGCACTTGCAATTATTGGAGCTTTTTTTTTTAAATATTGATTTATTTATGCATAAAAGAGCTGGGGTACAGGCCAGAGTCCAGGGAGGCAAGAGGATCCACCACAGACAGAGTGGGGAGCAGAACAGGCAGGTGGACTGAAACACACTGTGAGGGGAGCAGTGGGCGAGGCAGGAGAGGTCTGCTGTGCCATGTGGGTCCCCTCCCCAGCCGGCAGCAGAGATTGAACTTGTGCTGCAGTGGCTGTGGTTTGCTTCATGGTGCATTGCTTAACCCACTGTGCCACCAGGGAGGCCCCAATTATTAGAGCTTCTTATATGCATAGTATTTACTTCATGCCCGTCTCCCTCACTAGAGTAAAAGTTCAGGAGATAGGACTTGAATCTGATTTGCCTCTCTTCCCAGAATTAGGATGAGGGCCATGCTAGGCAAAGAGCAGGTCTCCATAAATGTAAGAAAGAGGTCCACATCAATTATGGGTTCAGACAAGGGATGCATTTGATCACAAGGGACATTAAGATGCTTCTGAGTCCTCTTCTGACTTGAGGGTTGTGGCAACTTCATGGTGTCAGGAAAACTACTCAAAAAACTAATGCTGTATCTGTATTACTTTATACAGAAGAGACTAAAAATCTCCCTAGTACCTAGTGCTTTGTCTAAACATAATAAGAATGAACTATACATTTGATAAACTAATAAATGAACAATTTAGTGACTCGAAATATTAATTCTATTTCAAAATAGCCCCAACAAAGATAATACCTTACTAAAGAATGAAATGTCACTGTTATTCTCTAGTACAAAGGAGGAATACATTTCTTCAGGGTTTTTTTTTTTTTCTTATAGTAAAATCAGAATTTATTTCACATTAAGAGATTGTTCCCATTGTATCTAAAACAATCATTGCCCTAAACCCTTTTCAGGACAGTTCACATGTCCTGAAATGTATTTTGTGTGCATTTGTGTGTGTGCCTCTTGTTTATTTTCTTATGTCTGTGGAAAGGAAATAATTTATTTACATCTTGCTTTAGCTTTCTCAGAACTCCCTTCCTACAGTTCCAAGAACATGGATCACACAGAAGTTAACTGTTTCCTGACAAACCCACGGCATATGTTCACACAGACAAGAAGGAAGTTTGAATCACAAAACTATTTAAGATAAACATGTCTACATTGAATGTCATTTCCTCACAACTCAGGCTTTTTGTGTGGCTGATTTGATCACATCCAAATGGATGAACTTAAAGCTTACAATCTAAGCAAAATATTTTGAGAAAAAATAAGATACAAACTGTATATTCATTCATAATCTTAAGTATGTGATAAAATATAATGTAATCTTTTCAAAAATTCATCACAAAGGGGAGCAGATGTTCTAGATAAGATTTATGTTGAGCTACCATCAATATGTTTTTTAAAATTCTGGAAATGGATTAAAAAATATCAAAGACTAAAGATACATGAAAGATGCTTTCATTTTTATAATGACTTGGATATTATTGATAATTGTAAAGTTATGATTAGTTCTCTAAAACTGGTACAGGTGATGCATATGTGTACATTATGAAAACTATTATTATTAAATAAAATATCATATTTATATTAGTGAATGTGGTATTTCTTGTTCCCGCTCATATTTTAATGTCAAGCAATATAGACTGTGTGTTTTGAATATATATTCCTGGTCCTAAACTCTTGGCATGTAGATATGAGATTTTTTAACTAAATAGTAAAAAAATTAAACAGTTTAAATAACAACTGGCCAGGAAAAAATGGCCACATCTAAGAATGAAGAGCAGGGTGAGTAAAAACAATGGGAGTCCTATCAATGAAAATTCATGAATCCAATTCAACACCAAAGGGTGGAGCCCAGGAATCATTATTTTTCATGAGCTCTTCAGGAAATGCTGAAGCAAAACCGGGTTTGGAAAGCACTAGAAAGAACCCAGTTCTCCACCTGGAATTAATTTTCACATCTATCAGAATGTTCTACTGTGCTAGGTATGGGTGTTACATAGTACCCCTCATCAGGGGCAAGGTGAGGAGAGCAAACATATCCCTTTTCCTTCCCTCATATGACAACAAGTATTCCTATGGTAGTTGACTGCCATTAGTTTGACTGCCACTCCTAATTTGCTCCACTGGAATTGTCAGCAGATAGAATCAGTGGAGAACATGGACATTATTTTGGTGTGATTTACCACCTTACAATAAAGATGTAAATTAAATAAAAAATTATCGTCTTACAAAAGTTACTTTAGTGTGATTGTCATCTTACACTTTTATATAAAAATTGAGTTACTTGCAAGGTCACATAGTTCTGAAAATATTTAGGAATGAAACTCATATCTCCAGAGAATTTATCCAGTGCTTTTCTCATTTTTTTAGTGAACTTGTCCTTCAGAATCAGATTTCAACTTTATTTTCCAGCCTTATTTCATATGTAGACATGCTGTTAACTTTCCTTCAGAATCCCCGACATTGCACAACATAGTAGAAAGCAGTTTGTAATGCCAGGTTCAAGCCCCTTTTGCCTTCTTTTGGTAAAAGCCCTTGATTTTTCACTGTGAAACCACTGCTCCTTCATGCTCATCTGGTTGGGTGAGTTTACCCCAGTCTTTGGTCTGAGGAACAAGATATGACCCAAATAATAAGACTCAAGCCTGAGTGATGGATTTAAGGAGGAGGGCACTCATTGCAGCTGGGGAGAGTCAGTCAGTAACTTTGGAGGAGCCATGGGGAAGAGCCCCTTTCTCCACATGGTCCCTATTGGAAAGAGGCTACCTGCAGCTGCTATGCCAAATATGGCAGCAGTTGGGGAGACTGTCCCTGAGGGTAAAATAAAACACAGAAGAAAATGTCTTGTTGAGGATGATATACTGATTCCTGGTATTACAAATAGACTATCTAGATCATGTCATGCCATTTCCACCATGGAAGCATCCTGCATTTTTCACTCATGCAGTAACCTAGACTGTTGGCTTAAGCCAGTTTGACAGTGTTTTTGCTCATGAAGATGGAGAGAGATCATACTAAAATACTTGGTATTATCATGGTGTAGGTAATTCCACCATTTCACTGTAATATACTTTTATCATTTTTTTCCTGAAAAGCAACTTACTAGATAAAGCACGAAAAAGTTACCTGAATAGTTGTCATTCATGTAAACTAATTACAGACTTATCAACAGCCCTGTCTCACTTGATGTCCATTAAATGAAGCATCTGAATTAATAGTTAAGCTTCATAACTACTAGAAGACTGACGTAGGCCCCTGATACTCATTGAACAAATGAAGATCCTTGCTTCTATGGATGGAGAGATAAGCAAAAATAAATACAAGATGAAAAACCAAACAAATTATTTGGTGGGTTAGAAAGTGGATAGACTTGTTGAAAAACACCACCCACAATGAAGTCAAAGTATTAGCAGTGCTGGGGGAAAAGGGTGAGAAAGTAAAATATGTTAAGTTAGAAAAGTAACAACTGAGCAATGACTCAGTGGTAAGGGCACTAGGTAGGTGGCCACCTGGGTAGAGTAGTTAAGACTTTCAGAACAACCAGTGCCAAGGGCAAAAGGGAGTGTACCTATATTCCAGGAACAGCAAGGAGGCCAGTACAGGTGCCCCAGAGAGATGAAATGGAGAGATTAAAGTCAGAAAGATCACAGAGGTAGGATCCATTCCATTTGCTGCCATCTGTGAACACTTTGTCTTTTACTTAGTGAAATGGAGAACAAGTGAAGTTTATTCTGTTCATTCACATTTTATTTTACAGAGGAATGATTTGATTTACATTAACAAAAAAGAAAAGGCTCTGGGTGCAGTTTGAGACTAGACAAGGGAATCAGGGTTGACACAGAGAGACCGGTTAGCAGAATATCCTCAGATGCTCAGCTCATGCTCAGCTTCTCAACTATCCTCTGCACCATGAGGATGAAAACTTTATAAACTATTATTCTTAGGCTCCCTTGCCAGCTGGTGGGAGAACACAAGTTGGAGGAAGCAAGAAACTGTTTCTTTCTACTTCTGTGGGTATCTCAAGCCATGTTGGCAGCAGTAGCATTGGAAACTGAGCACTTGGAGAGCAGAAATTCACCAACTGATAAGGAGGTGGAAGCAAATGGAGCATGTTTGGGGTCAAGGGTGGTGGGGGTGGATGGGGGTAAAAGCAGCAGTTCAATTTTGGTTACGTGAAGTTGGAGATACCTATGAGACGTCCAGGTGGGCATGTCAGAAAGTGACTAGTGAGCCTGGAATTCAGGCAGTAGTTCCAGAACACACTTAGAAATTTGAAAGTTAGTGATGTCATTTTAAATCATGAGATTGGGAGGAATCATTGAAGAGCAGAGGAGAAAACACCACGACTTGAATCCTGAGGCTTTCTGACATTCAAAACTCAGGAAGATGAAGAGAAATCAGCAAAAGAGATTGAAAAAAAAGTGCCCACTTATACAGGGGGAAGTCCCTCATAGAAGTGGCGGTGACCAACCATGTCCAATAGACTGATGAATCAAAAAGAAGGAGAGGAAACAATGTGGAGGTGACTGGTGACTGACAAAAGTAGTTTTTATAGAATGAGGGGGTGAAAATCTTGGCCTAGATTTATTCATTCACTAAATCATTCAAAAATATTTATTGAACATCTGCTTTGTGCCAATCACTGGGGATTTGAAGTGAACAAGACATTACCCTGTCCTCTGAAAGTTTAGAATATTTCAATATAATAACAGATTTTATACAGACATGAAGTTCAAAATGGACCTTTATTCAGAGTGTGTGGGTACATGCTCATACACACGCTTCAAGAGATGAAGAGGGCAACAAAGACACAGGCTAAGGGGAGTGTACCGTGAAGGTCATAGAACATAATGAACAGGCACTGCCTCGATGAGTTAGGACTTGTTAAATACTATTTATCTTATGAGTTTAAGCGTTTGGCATCTTTAAAAAGGGATTATCAACTCTTTTTGTTTTTATTTGGGGAAATATTTGACCAGGTGCCATAATTTGATTTTAATCTGATTTTATCTCTGCAATGCTTAGATAGTTTAATTACTGGTTTGATCAGGGACCTAGAATATGAATTGTTGGAAAAATAACACGTTGCATTCTTGTATTGTTTCCATGGAGTCTCTCTCCTGAACACAAATGGTTATTCATGACTCTCCATGGACTAGGACTTGCAAAATAGAATTTTGTCCATTTAAACATTGTTTGATAGGAATCATGTAAAGCGATATCTGAAACTCTAATATTTTCTTGGGTAAGTTTTGGTATGAAGTTCTGTGCAAATTAAAATAATTGAAATTGAAACAAAACTGAAATGGATGCTACTCTATTGTGAATTTCATTATAATTTGGTTCCTAAATATTAGACTCCTATAATTCTCCATAGTAATCACTGACATTTAAAATTGTTAGTATAGCTTTGAAACTACTTCTTTTTGAATAAGACCTCTTATAAAATATATTTACACTTGCAAATATATTTAAGGTGCATCAATATTTTGAGTTTCCCATTTGAATTTTGTAGCGACACTACTAGTGACCTATAAATAAATGCTCTTAGTTCATGATGAAGTCACACTTGGTAGAAGGTGTATGTTAACTCAGTAAATAAGATGTCTGTAAGGAACTTCCCTTCATAGGCATTGGCTTAATCATTTTGAACTCATCCTAGGAGTATTGCTAATAAGGAACTGAATATCACTTACACCCACATTCAGAAATCTGAAGCATAAGACATCTATATCCCAAACATGAGAATCTATCACTTACCAGGATTGGATAGTAAATGAGAAACTGTGGCACTCTCCCTAAAAAATAAAAGCTCTCAAATATTTAGAAAGCTGTCTATATCCAAAGGATTTTATTTTATTTTTATACTATTTGCTTTCTTTTATGATCAAAGGATTTATTCCATTTCATAGCATATCTACAATAAAATACAGGCTTCCAGTAATTATAGCACAACAGTTACTTGATTAAATCAGAAAGCCCTGCTGAGCTTCATGGCCTACTCTCAGCTCAGAGTACTTAAAATACCCATGGTTTTACAAGGTTAAGGTGTTTGCTTGTGCCCTTAGCTTTTAGTAGCAGAGCTTGTGGAATTAGTGGCTAAAATGAAAATGTCTTCTTTTATTGTTGGTTTTAATGCTGTTGACTTGTCTATTGGGATTTACTTTATTTTTTCTCTCCATGACTTTTGAAATGAGGAAGATAAGAAAATGAAGTCATTATTTAATGAGACATAATGTTTTTCCATTTGTCAGGATTAGATTTGTGGGGAAGAATCACAGACCTATCTCCCCCTCACCCCTTTGTGTCAACATGATTACTAATTCATGCTTGGCAGGGTGTTTTGCAAGGTCAGAAATGCTGTCAGATGCACTGGGAAAGGCTTGCTCTCACTTTTGTGGTTATTCACTTAGCTGACAAGATGGATGTAAATCAGGATTTGAAGAGGGATTTTCATTATTTAAATAGTAAAGAGATTTCACTGGTTGTGTTTTACTGCTTAGGGTGTGTACCACATTCTCTTTTTGATAATATACACCATGAGATCAATGTCCAAATTTTATTTCTCAGAATCACAAAGTGAGCTAGGGAAGAGAGAGGACATTCAGATGTTCCTTCATTTCCTAATCTCAATAAAAAATAATCCTTCATATCATTTAAATATTAATAAGCACATTATAAAACAACACTGATTTATTGCTTTAAATTATTTTGACATCTCAAGAGACAGGTCTTATTAAATGAAGAGAGCAGCATGACGAGGATTGGAGCCCAAATGTGGGAGAATCTGCCTATTGGTCCTTCAAATTCATTCCCCTTTATCCCTTTGTAATAATGAAACCCTGGTTTCCCTGCCTGCCTCCCAGTTTACTTATTTATTTTATTTATTTTTCTATTTTAAAGATTTACTCACTTATGCTTACAAGAACAGAGGTACAGGCCAGAGATGTGGGGGGTGATGTGGGGAACAGAATAGGCAGATTGACTGAAATATACTGCTGAGGGGAGCAGCGGGCAAGACAGCTTCACTATGTGGAATAGTTCCCTGTGGATGCTTCATAGAGCTATGACTTAACTCCTTGCATCACCAGGGAGGACCCTGCCTCCCAGTTTAGCTGGGCACAAGGCCAACCAAATTGTAACTCTCTCTTCCAGCCTCCTTTGGGCCCACCAGTCATACAACTCAATCTAGACCAACAGGTGAGAGCAGAAGTGATATACTCACATTCTGTGTCAGTTCTTCAAGAAAAGGGAAACTGGTCCCTTCCATTACCTCTTTCCTTTCCAATGACTGGTACAACTGCCTTTGTCTTTAAGAGGGAAGTCATGAGTTGAGGATACAAGAGCTACCCAAACAACTCTTAACTGCTCCTTTAGAACTAAGATATAAGTAAAAAGTAAAATTTCATAGTGAGTTGGAATATGAGTGAGGAACTGTTGAGTTCCTGTATTTTGTGGGTTTTTGTTGTTGTTGTTTTTTTAATGGTAGTATAGTCTTCACCCAAAGTAAGGCAACAAAATTCATGCAAAGAGAATTGTGAGGTCAGTTTCATCAGAAAGACTGACTTTACAGAATTTAATCTCTAGTATAATTGAGTTTAATCTCATGTTTACCATGAAATAACATAGTATGGAGTATATCACACCAATCAGTGCTGCATAGGCCAAAGAGGACAGATTCAGGTTATTAATGTCTTTATTGTTTGACACAGCACAAAAGAAGGACAGAATTAAAGGCCTAGACATATTTAAACAAACAAACATGGGCAGGTTAGCCAGTGAGGCAGTATTATGCATGCTTAGCATTTACTGCATACTACTGAGAAGCTTGCAGAAGAGAAGTTTAAGCAAAGTGGCAAGGCGGGGAATTCTCAATTTGTACTTATTCTGTATCCATCCTATAAGAAGTCTCTGAATCTTTACAATATAACATTTATATCACTAACACCCTGGTGATTCACACTTTCTACTTCACAGGCATCTTACTGTAGTCCCTACCCCAAAATTTCTCAATGTTCATGATAAACCCATCTCCAGATGTCCTACCGTTGCCCCAAACTGACCACATTGAAACCTGAACTCTCATTTCTTAGAGATGGCTTCCTTTGTCTATTGTCTACTTGCCAATGTTCTATTTTTTGACCATCTTTCTGATTCTCTTTGACTTTTTTTGCATGTGTATCTTGTCAATTGTCAACATGTCCCTCTTTTCTTCCTTTACTTGTTCTTTGTTCTCATGTCCATCCATGTAATCCAAAACCAGAATATATTCAACCCTGGCTATCACTCACAATCTTTTATTTGACCTAATTGATTTGTTAATTAATCTGTACCTTGTTCTCTCCTTGATGTTAAAAGTTATTATTTGTATTATTATTTTTATAAGTATTTAGCTTATTTCACTAAGAGTCTGGGTCTGAGTTACAATGATTATAATTATTAGAAGGAAGTTTGCCATTGCATTTTACTGATGTAAGGAGTTTTAAGAGCTATTTCTATGTGGTAGAACCAGAATTTGAATTCAACTTAGTTCTATTTTAAACCTCTTGTTCATTTTGCTTTGACATGTAGACTGACAAATGAATTTGGTGAAATTCGGTTATAAAATTAATGTGTTGGATAAATATTATAGGAATCTACTTCTTATCTGCCATCTTCATTATTTGCCTTTTATTCCACTTTTGGACTTATTTCATAACACTCTCTTCTCTAACAATGCTAGTCCTGAAGACATAAAAGAAGGTAGATAAATAAAAGCTGCTGGTTGCTGTTGACACTACATGTGCATCGAGGAAAACTGGATTTTTTAAAAAATCTTGCACCCAGGTGGTTAAATGATGGAATCTATCTCCAAAGAGGTTAGTGCCCTTAACCAATGTGATCTCATTAATTCTCACAACACGATCTTGATGTCTCTGCTTTATAAAGTGTGCAATTTACCAGTAGGAAGTTAATAACTTAACTAGAATCTTGACACTAAAAACTCCTATTTTTTGGATCTCCTGTTATAAACATATCAGAGATACCTTTCCATGCTAACTACTTTGTGGTTATCTAGTGTGACATCCGAAAGACTTTAAGAGTTTATATATAAACACTTTATAAGACCCAAGGCAAATGATGTTAAAGAGATGATGTTAGGAGGTAGTTATAGGACTGAAATACAAATTTCACAGGGTGAAAGTACAGAATTGTAGACTTGGAGGGATGACACCCATAAACTCAAGCCAACACTACAATGTTATTATTTGGTAAATGTAGAAAACTCTTATGAGAATCTTCCATTTCAATTTTCTGGACAATTGTCTCAATTCTACACCCTCCCTGCAAGTGGTTAGTTTGCAAACTGCTGTACACTTGTGTGTACTATGCTTTCAAAGTGATGAAATAGACATGAATACTGTTTCTCATAACTGTACCAAGAAGAATAGTCATCCAATTAAAGATTGAAGAAGTTCACCTGAGGCTGGGGAGTCTTTTCACAAGAGAAAGGTCAATAGAAAGATTTTCCTCAAAGCTTAAAAATCCCATACTCTCTGTTCAATGCTTGCTGACATGCCTGGTTTCTACACACCAAAAACAACCTATAATAGAATCTGAACCTCTTCCCCCACCCTGCTCCACTCCCCACCTCTACCCCTTGAACTTTTGACGGGAAAGGTCACAGATCTAAAGCATAAAGAAGCAGGAAGCTCAAGTTGCCTTCTTGCCATAGCCTCGTAGTTGAGGCATGGTTTTTTTTTTTCCTATTAGAAAAGCTGAAAGATCACAACAGGGCCACACGTGGTTATCTTCATCCTGCTTATGCAGCAAGAAAAAGCTACTGCTGGGCAAGTTAAGAGCAACTCGACAAAGTTGAGCTGACTTAATAAAAGGAAAACAAATGGAGAGCATGAAATATATTAGCCAATGTTTTCTACTGCCAGAGTCCCAGAGAGACATACATTCTTCAGTGTCTGTGAGACTACACCCGAGTGCGGCCTCATGGTGAGATAGGGCTTAAAAGCAGATGTTCGGGATTCATGGTTACACTGTCATTTTCCCAGCAATTATCCCTTTGTTTCTGCTGTTAGGGTTATGAGACATTTCTGTTTCTCTGAAATGTATATGTTGCTATAGAACATTTCAAGAGACAAGATAGCTTTATGTCAAGAGGAAGCTTTGAGAATAAGCTGAAACCACTACCTATTTGCATGTTAATGAGGGGGAGCAGGTGAACTTTAATAACTGGAAGCAAGGACAGTGGTTGGTGAGATGGGTAGGGGTTATGCGGCCCCAAGCAATTTTCTATCAAGTACAAGGTAATGGAGTGAAGCTTTAGCTGTAGAATTTACCGAGCACAGATGATCCATGGGTAGCTAAGAGCAAGGATTGCCTGCTTCCTTTCCTCTTTATAACATATGTTTCAACTGACTAATAATAGTAATCAGTGATGGGATTATTAAACAGAAATATGTTAATCTCAGTATCAAGCACTGTAATATAAAAAGCTAGTAAGATGCTAAGAAGTTTTTTCATTTATGCAGTTCTGTGTCATAATAACATCAGCAAGAGCACATGTTCAAACAGGCCTTGGTGTCAAGAGCCCAGACCATTTACTAGTCCTGGGACTACGGGCAGGTTACATATTTGTCTTTTCTGAAGCTCAGTTTTCTCAGTTTAAAAAATGGGAGTAATATATCATTATTCTCACTGTTGCAGTGCAATAGTATGTAAGCAATTTAATATTATAAGCCAAGTAGAGAGGTGATTATCTGGTTTAAAACAAACTTTGCCAAAGATGTCTAGTTTCTATCTTCTAAGTGGCTGGGTTTTTTGTTCGTTTGTTTGTTTTGGTACAATTAAAATATTCTCTGACTTTTACAAATCTTCACTTAGCCACATTCCAGAAACCTCTGTATTCATATGTTCTGAATTTCGTCCTCTATCATTCTATCCCAAAGTCTCCTTTCAGGAAAGCCTCTCCTCAGCACTGGACTCGCTATAGAAAGACTCTGACCAGAGCAGAAAGGTAGACTGAGGCAGGAGAAATTCTTCAGTCCCTTTTTGTTGGTTTCTTGCAATTCTACAGGGTAAAAGTATAATTGTCAGGTAGCGTAGTGTCAGAAGGAGCAGGTGAAACTATAAGACAGACACAGGTAGAAGCAGGAATTTTAGTAGTACCTGCAGAAATTTAACCAATTAGGGCCTTCCTGATGGTGCAGTGGGTTGGGCAACACATTATGAAGCAAACTGCAGCCACTGCAGCACGAGTTCGATCCTTGCCACCGATCAGGGAGGGGACCCACATGGCGAAGCAGACCTCTTCTGGCTCGCCAACTGCTCCCCTCAGCAGTGTGTTTCAGTCAGTCTGCCTTTTCTGCTCCCCACTCTGTTTCTGGTGGATCCTCTCACCGCCTACACCTCTGGTCTGTACCCCAGTGCTTGTATGCATAAATAAATAAATCGTTTAAAAAGAAATTTAGCCAATCAGTCATTCTTCAATATGTTATGTTAAAGGGTAGAATTCAAAATACATGTAAAGACTTTAAAGTAATTTGGCACTTGAAGTGGTCATGGTATAAAATGCATAATTTAAAATATTCTCTGACACTTAGGCAATGAAAGGAACTGGCACAGAAAGCTGGTTGGCTCTGTATTTCTGAGGTCAGTGGTCATCCCTCCCCAATGTAGGACTAGTCCTGCTTATGAGCAATAAATGGTCATCTGGTTATACCAGGAAGTGATTGATCTTATATATTTCATAGACTCTAGGCAAAAAGATAAATCAGAGAAGAAAAATGTCCTATTTTTGAAATGACACAATTGTAATTAGACTCTACAATCTTATTCTCAAGTTTTATTTTAGGTGGAGGAACAATATAAAAACTGAAACTAAATCAATCCTTTTGATGTGACATCTTGGATTATAATTTAACAATATAAAGGTTTTATTGCATTTGAACCACTTATTGAGTTATTTTAAACAACAGGAGTCTTACTTTCTAAATCTCTGTAAGGCAGGGTTGTGTTTAATGACTGTGTATAAACTGCCTAAGGCAGAGTTTTGCCAACTATAACCTGTGGGCCAGATCGGAGCATGGCTTCTTTGTGTACAGCCCAAGAACTGGAAATGACATTTACAATTCAAAGTGCCGTAAGTAAAACTGACAAAATGGACAATGTGCTACAAGACTGTGTAAAACCTAAAATATTTATTATATGACTTTTTTCCAGGAAGTTTGCTGACCCCTAATCTAAAGGATTAAACAATACATTTTCTTGTAATTACTGTTAATGTTTTCTTCTCTCCCTGTTTTCATTTTTTTCCTAGAACTTATCACATTTACTATTTCATTGTCCAGACTCTTAACAAACACACAATATATGTCATTACTATATAGAAAAACCTATGACTTGACTTGTCCTGGTTTTTTTACTTTTAATGATTTATTATATAATATTTCAGATACAATCTCTGATCTTATTCTAACTGGAATTTAATGAATTCTTTTTCTCTGGAGTCATAATTAACCCATAATCATCCAGAATAATTCTCATTAGCAAGTAGTAAAGAAAAGCAAAAGCACTAAAATTTAGAATACTTGTTGGTTCTCAAAATATATAAACACATTATATAATGAAATCCTTTTTCATAGGGGAGGGAGACATGACAGAAGCTCAGGAGTTAATCAGTTAAAGAGAAGTGTTTTTTGTTTATTTTTAAATGCAAAAAAGGGTAATCTGGTGTTTTGGGAAATTGTAATCTGTTACTTTTCTTGTATTGCTTTTTTTTTTTAATGTGGAAATGAACTTGTTAAAAATACAATCCTCTTCCGGCAGGAAAACAGAAAACCAATTTTCAGGTTTTTTTCCTCTCTCTCTCTCACTACGAGCAGTGATTTACCCTGACAATACAGAATGAGAGTTCCTACTGGCATTCTGACCCCATATATCTGACCTTTGTACCATGTAGAAGAATTCCTTGCACTAAGTGAAAAAAGGCAAACAGTCCAGGAAAGCAAAAGCAGTAACTAAAGAAAAAGTGATTGAAAGCAATGTGATTTTGAAACAATAATATTTAAAAAAATTAAATGAACCCTACAAACTGTTCTGAGACTCCTTTAGGTGTGTGGTAGGTTTTCCGCAAATTGTATTGTTAATTTTCAAAACATGTACATTACCAGGTAATCGGTTTTATTCGGGAGTTAATTAAATCTCAGTTCATTCCATTTGCAATTCTCTTAATTGCCCAGCTAAGTTTTCATTTTGACATTGGTCTTAATGTAGAAATAAAATACAAAAGATTTGATGAGCAGTTTTCACATAGAGCACATAGAGAGGCAGAGTTTGGGCGGTTCTTTAAAGATTCCCTTGGACTTGGTGGGAATGGCACAACCAACCACAAAGTCATTCCAGGAATATTTTCACTTTTCCTACTCTGGAGGATTCGTGGTTGTCACATGGCCTTGGAGAAATGCATGGTCTTGTTTCCCTGCTGAGGGTTCCCTTCCCATGGCGCTGGCGGCAGCTCCAGGCTGACCTTTGAAGGAGGTTGACACCCACTTCCTGGCTGCCAGCTAGCAACATCCTGGATCTTTCTTTTAAGAAAGAAAGTCTCAGGGAATGGATAACCAGTCAAAGGAAGTCAGGAAGAAAGGCAGAGATTGTAACAAATGAAAAAAATTAAAGTGATTTTGTTAACGCCATAAAGGATATCAAAAAAGCTATAGATTTTAATCTGTCCTACTTATTTACTACTTTCCAATGTGGATGATGTTATAGAATGTCTGACTAACAGAGCAGTCATTTATTTTGTTTAACAGACAATACCACGTCCCAACTGGCCAAGCATTGGGCCAGAGACTGGGATCTGAATCACTTAGTAGATGTTTAAAGCCTAGTATGTAAATCTGAAGATGGGTGGCATAGTCTGTTCCAGTGTAGTCAGTAGTGTCTTGTACAAGTGGGGTTCTCCAGAAGATATCTTAGAAAATGCTTACCTGGTGGGTCATATGTGGCATTTGAGGAAGAACTGGGTTTAACTGTGGAGCTAACTCTTTTCTTGTTGTGTAGCTGAGTGAGTTTTTAAGCTTTCCTAAATTCCTTTTTATTTTACTTTTATTACACTCTCAGTTGCTGTGGCAGATTCACCTTATGGTGATACCCAGTGATCCATGCCTTTTGATGATCTCCTCTCTTCCAGTGTGATTTGTTTCTCAGCAATAGAACCCGGCAAGGTGACAGGTTGTCACCCCTGAGGTAATGTTTCATTACATGAGACTCTTATCTTTGCAGGTCAGAGAGAACCTTTCCTGCTGACATTGGGGAGTAGGCTGCTATGACCTGAACAGTATGGAGAGTGTCCCATGGCCGGACACTGTGGGCTTCAATGAACCTCTGACCTGAGCACACCACTGTTTTGGTCTCTATTTCATTTCTATATCATATAATAATAATTTGCAACAGCAAGTGTAGTAATGGAATTCATTCTCTTTATTGCAAAGCTATTTCTGTGTTCTTAAATATTCAGTATTTATTCAGTTTTTATGTACCTAACTATTCTTTACAGAAAGATTTGTCCTTTCTCAGACCACAGGTCAGCAGGGTTTGAGGTAATTTATAACATGTCTGAAAGTCCAAAAACTGATGATAATGGTGATGATGGAGACTCTGCAGAACCTCTAACTAAACTGACAAAAATAAAATAAAATTTTTAAACAGAAGCAAATCCAAAGGACCTAAAATTTGTTAATGACAAGTTCCAGTTTGTTTCAGGAGAACTTAAGATGGCACATTTGAATGGTCTAAACTTGATGGTTATGAGAACAAATAAGAAATGGTGAAGTGGCATACCAACTGCATAGCACAAGACTGCCTAGTGAGGAGAAAAATGTTCAGGATTCTGTGTTCTCTTTTAGGACACTAGAAGATCAGTCCTAACCACTCATTTTCCTGTCTAAGTGCAGGATCTATTGAGACAAATACACTATCACAATAGTCAGGCAGTTGTAGAGTAAAAGATGCTTGACCCTTGACCTGATGCGGGTGGTTTTGTTAGTGCTTCAGAGTTCCTGGAAGCCGTGACCAATGGCAGGTCCTCTCTGGTGCATATTTGCCCAGGTGACACTGCATAGAGAGGCAAGCAGGCTGGTGGACTTGAAGGGAAGCACACTGTGTTCCTCCTCTCAGACTCACTGACAGAACATCACTCCTCCCAAAGCAAGAGGTTGAACAGAACCAGGGTGAAGCAAATGAAGAGAATTGGGCTCATGCAGGGTTGGGGTGGTTTTTACATATAAAATGTTGATCTTTTGTTCATCAGCAATAATTTTTTGTATTCATTTTGATTTAAAAACAAATACATTGAAATGCTGTTGATTATTGAGGTTTGGGTGTCTACTAAAATGTTCTATCTAAAACAATGTTTCTCTAGCCTCCTCCTGGTTCTTGTCTTGCATGTAGATGAAAGAAGAAGATTAATGAAGTCCCTTTCAGATAGAAATATCAGGAACAGGGGATATATTCCGCACCGCACCACACCGCTGGGTGTGTGGTAGCCTTGTCACCATACCCTGTGGCAATTATGCTAAGATTCTCAAGTATCTGGGAAACTTCTCTTTCTTAGTTAGTAGGTTGGATCTCAGTTGTTTAAAAGGATAGAGAATAGCAAGACAGGTGTCAAGAGACACTGAAAATGATTGTAATATTCTATGAAGTTACCAGATAAAGTTGGTTCTAATGGTTCTCAAAACCAAGTTGTCTGAAACAAATACTTGCTGTGCCTTGCTTTTTCCTTAATTAAGATTCATCAAATATCTGAATATATACAAAACCATTATGAAAAATGTAAACACATATTTGGATTTGTGGAATTTAATGCATGACTGTATCCAACTAAGTCTTCAGGCTATGTCCATCAGAAGGACAGCCTGTTCTTTGACAAGTGTGTGCCTGTCTTTGGAATTCACAACACATTCCAGGCAAATCATATCCTAACTGGCTTGTTGTTTACTCTGAAGAGAGCATTTTTGCACCTCATTTTTCAACTTTAGTTTGTTTACATTAAAGTAAAACATTCTCATACAGGAAGAGACTAGATATTCCTTCTCAGTGAGGGAGACTTTTCTTTTCAGGGTCAGGAACTTGATGTCTGCAGAGTTAATTATGAGATTGTATACCAGTCCTTCAGGCTCCACATCTGTGTCTCTGACCTTTGCCAAGGGCACAGTGCCACAGACATACCACAAGATATTCAAAGGATGTAGTCTAACTTGAATAGCCTTGTCAACTTGTTTTCTGACGCTGATATAAAGATTCTCATCAAAACACATTTTGGTGCATTTGAGAGAGCTTTGTTCAAAAGGTAGAATAGTCTAGTATCAAAGTTCCTGTGCAAATTACCATGACATCTTAGATTCTCTCAGTCATATCTGTAGTGGATTTTCATATTTAGACAAGCAAAGAACTAGACCAGGTTCCTCAATTTTGTTATTTTGTAAATCTTGCTTATCTTTAAGCAAGATCTAATATCAAGGTCATTGGATAAGGGTTAGTCAGTTTCAAAAGTAACCAAATAATTAAAGAAAAGATGAAGACAAGATAATCGCAGTTATACTGAGAATTTTATATAATTTTTATTTTTATTTATGCATACAAGAACTGGAGTATAGTACAGAGGTGAGGGTGGGTGAGAGGATTCAACAGAGACAGAGTCGGGAGCAGAACAGGCAGATAGACTGAAATACACTGTGGAGGGGAGCAGCGGGCAAGACAAGAGAAGTCTGCTGCACCATGTGGGATAGCTCCCTGGTAGGGGATTGAACTCATGCTGCAGTGGCTGGTGATAGCTTGATAGCACTGATATTTTAATCCTTGAGCCACTAGGGAGGTCCCGTATATGCACAAGCACAAAGAGTAGATTGGTAATTGTCGGAGGGCAGGCAGAAAATGAGTGAAGAGGATCAAAAAGTACAAATTGCCAGTTATACACAGCTAAGTCCTGAAGATGAGATGTGCAGCATAGGAACTATAGTTAATAACATTATAATGCATGTCTGAGAGTAAATCTCATTTACTCATTACAAGAGAAATATTTGTTATAGTTATATAAAGTGACAGATACCAACTAGACTTATTATGATGATCATTTTGATCATTTATTTTGTAATATACACAAATAATAAATCTTTATGTTGTATACCTGACATGAATATAATGCTATATGACAATTTTATCAGAACTGGGTGGGGGGGAAGTTATTCTAATTCTATAGCCTTGATTGGCTCTCACCAATGAACACCTGACCTGGGTATCCAATGTTGTAGTCATAAGCCATACATGACTACTGAATGCTTAAAATACAGTTCAGCTGTTCTGAGATGCACTTTAAGTATAAAACATACACAAGATTTTAAAGACTTAGTATTTAATATTTTGGACTTAAGGGGTTAAATAAAATGTTATCAAAATTTATTTCACTTGTTTCCTCTTGCTTTTTTAAATAAAATTTGCACATGTAGGTCACATTCGCTTTCTATTGGGCTCTATTGAACAGGACTGATCTAGATGCTTTAGAAGTAAACATTGTGGAGAGGACTGATAGGCTGTGTGCACTTATACTTCCTTTGAAGTACTCCAGAAGCAGCATTAATTTACACAAAACCCCTGTGAAGAGGATACGAAATGCTCTTACTAGCATTTCAAGGAAAATAACTTCAAAGGATGTTGTCATCTTGACTATGATTCATAAGTCAGAGAAAACTTTGGGTTCACGCTTCAGAGAGTAAAACATTTACTATCAGCTGGTTTTCTTCTTATTAATTCTTCCTCATTTTGAGCTTGAGGCCAGAAAAATCTTGGGGTAGGGGTGTGGAGTGATGTGGGTTTAAAGAGTCAAGTGTATGTAGTAATTTTCATAGAGCACCTACCAGTCAGTAGAATCAAAACAAATGTATATTAAGTTGAGAAAAAAATGAATTTAGATTAAAAGCCTTTTCTTGACAAAGTAAAGCTGATATTATGGGGGGAAAGGCATTGTACCATATGGCAATTGAATATCTCTTTGCATTGACAGTCATTCCTGTCCCATCAGGTCTTGTGTCAGCCACAGAGCGTGCAGGGTCACTCACCAATTACCAGGCATGAAGAGTCAGGGAAATAGTGTAGGATGTAGAGTTCTGGGAAACAAGAAGTGGTGAGAGGTCAAAGGTACAAAACATTGGAAACATATGCTATGCCACAAATTCAATGTTGGGAAGTAAAGTGTTGGGAGGTATCTATCAATCTAACTAACAATCTATCAAATAAGTAAAGTTTTGGGAAGTAAAGATTTAAGCACAAGAGCTCCAGTTTAGCAGAAGAGCTGCTCCCAGAAGTCACTGTAGATGCACTGTACTCAAACCTACGGGAAGAGCAGGTATAAGCACAGGTATTGGGATAAACCTCTGTCTGGCTCAGTCAGTAGCAGTGACTGGTTCTGGGTCATTTATAGGTCTGAGTCTCTTGGTACTAAAAAGTGATTTCACTTTGACAGCAGATGGGATAAGAATAGCTGAACTTAGGTCCTGACAAACTCTATGGGTTTGGGATTTTGCCATGTGCAGTGTGAGCCAGGCTTCATTAGTGGCTGTACCGTGGTTCTGGATTGAAGGAAAAGGATCAGAAATGAGGGTGCTTGATGCTCTCATGGTCCATCTTACTACCAATTAAGAAAGCAAATTTCTTTCCCCA
Organism: Galemys pyrenaicus; assembly: GCA_019455555.1. Taxonomy (NCBI): domain Eukaryota; kingdom Metazoa; phylum Chordata; class Mammalia; order Eulipotyphla; family Talpidae; genus Galemys; species Galemys pyrenaicus. The sequence goes on from JAGFMF010011861.1 coordinate 20,437,395, forward strand.
ACAAGACCGCAGATCGTAGGCACAAGATACTAAGTGATTTCAATGTGTGATTAAACATTCCTCTTTTCTTTATTCCCTTTGCCTACTTGGAGGAACAGAACAAAACAAACTATCTGCATTTAAGAAGTGATCCTGTGTGAGGATAATCACTTTCACCATGACAATCTATTAAATAAGCTTAACTGAAGTGATCTTGTCTCAAATGACTGAAGGATATCAAACTTAAAAACAGCTTTTTTTAAATCTTTTTTGATATTTTAATATATAAATGAAGTCTAGGTGAGTAAATGCCTTTATGCTCCTGATTCTAGAGTCTAATCTGTGTTGAAATAATGGCTTTTCTGCCTTACTGATTTTTACTAAATTGCAAAATGAACAGTTTAAGTAACTGCTGCTTAAGAAATGTGAACTCTGTTGTTTGGTGAGAATCTGTAGGATCGTTTTGCTACCATTATTAGTTTGAGATCATACTGGTCACCTATAAGTGATTTATCAGCTGATCTGGGACCATTATTCATGATTCAGTAGTGGAGTCCAAGTCATAAGTGCGACTTTTACGTATACTTTAAGAATCTGATTCATAACTTTTTCTTAAAAACTGATGGTCAGGATGGCGGTTTACCCAAAAGACTCTCAGAAACCATCAGATGCGATGGAGGATGCTTGAAACATATATTTAATTAGCAGTGGCTATCTAGCCTGGATTTTCAGTAAAGATTAGCTACATACTTGAAGAGACTCTGTGTGCACTGGTTAGCAGGTACTGTGTTACAGGAAGAGGTAAGTTCAAAGGAAGATCAACAGGGAAAAGAAACACAACCTCTGGACAGATTCATTCTCTCTTACAAGGTGGGCTTTCCTTTACCCCATTACGGGGATGTGGCGAAACATAAAAATAGATACAACTCTCAGATTTGACAATTTAACACTTTTCCTCAGAACTGAATTTATTTGGAAGACAGACCTCTTCAAATTCTTGGTTATGGAATATCTGAACAAGCATAAATACTTTTACAACCCATAATTGCCAGTTTGAACCATAAAAAAGAAGCAAGGCTTTTTGTGGATTAAAGACTTAGATTTTAAGCACTGACTCCCTCAGTCCCCACTACCAAATCCAACAGTCTTATAAATACAGCAAAAATTCTCATGCACTATAATTATTGTGGTCAATTATGCTAAACCAAGCACATAGTTTTTCCTCAAACATTTTCATAAGCAAGGAAAAAGTTGCCTTCACAACTGAGTTTTAGAGATGGGCTAACAAGTTTAGGTCATGTGAGAACTGACTCACTTTTGGTCTTTTTAAAATTTTTTTGCTTCTCCACTTAAGTTATGTTCATGTTTAGAGGAACCTAGCTAAATTGACTTCCTGTTACCTTGATTGGGACCAGATGAAGGGGACTAAAGGAAAAAAAGGTCAGCATTTTTAATATCCTGAGGATAACTTTATAATAAGCAGACCTCAGCTTAGCAACTAGTTTATGATCAGATACCTTCTAATATAATACAATGATTAAAAACAACACAGCTTTATGGAGGTAGAATTTACATACCATTGTGTGTTCCCCCAATGTGTGTTTATAATTAAATGATTTTAGTGGATGTATACATACAGCAGTGCAACTGGCACCCTATTTGTTTTAGGACATTTCTATTGCCCCTACATGTTCCCTTGTACCCATTTATACTTCCCATTCTAAGGATCTTCTGGATTGTACCTTTGCTCCATCACTCTGCCTTTTCTGGACACTCCATATAAGTGGGTTGCTCAATCATTATGCCTTTATGGCTGACTTTTTTATTTTGGATTCTTAAATGCTGCAGATATATCATTTGTGCTATTTTTTTTAATTGCTGAATGATATTCGATTTTATGGATATACCACATTTAAAAGTCCATTTACTAACTGATGGACATAGAGTTCCATCAGCTAAATTGTTTCTGGTTTCTGGCCATCGTGAGTAATGCTGTTATGAACATTTGCCTACGTATTATTGTGTGTCATGTGCTTTCAGCTTTCATTTCTCTTGCATAGATGCCTTTCTATAATTATTTTATGTGTAAATGATTAAACGAATGTTTCTCAAAGTAACTGTGCCATTTCACTTTCCCACTAACAATATATGGAATTTCCCATTTTCCCAAATACTTGTCAACACATGGTATTGTCTGTTCTGATTATAGAGAGTCTAGTAGCTGCAGGGTGACATGTTGTGGCTTTAGTTTACATTTTCCTAATGACAAATGATGTTTAGCAACTTTTCGTGTGCTTTAGCTACCATCCGTATAGCTTCTTTGATGACATGAATTAAGGTCTTTGGCTCATTTTATTTTATTTTTTTAAAGATTTATTTATTTATGCATATAAGAACTGGGGTAGCAGTCAGAGGTATGGGGAGTGAGAGGATTCACCAGAGACAGAGTGGGGAGCAGAACAGGCAGACTGACTGAAATACACTGCTGAGGGAAGCATCGAGCAAGGCAGGAGAGGTCTGCTGCGCCATGTGGGTTAGCTCCCTGCTGGCGGATCCACCCCGTGCTACAGATAGCTTCACAGTGCTGTACCTTAACTCCCTGAGCCACCAGGAAGGCCCCACTTTGGCTCATTTTAAATTGGAGTGTTTGTTCTTAGATGATTGAATTGTGAGTGCTCTGTATAATTCTAGGTATTAGTCCTTTATCAAATATTAGATCTGCAAATAATTTTTTCTAATCTGTGCCTTGGCCTTTTATTTTTATACATAATACTATATATCTCATATATATGTTTATATATAAATGAAATCCTACAGAACTAAAAGAAAAAATAAATAAAAGTGACAATCATAAAGAAAGATTTTTTAAACATAACCTCAGTCACAAATTAAAAAGAAAAAAATTGATATGGATATTAAAAAAATGAAGTTTGCTGAGCTGTCTGCTACCAAAATAAAATGTGAACTAGTTAATAAAACACATTAGTGATATCTCACCCCATAACCTAGACACTTCTTCACTGGGAGATAAATTCTACTATATTCCCTAGAAAACCTGTAAAAGTAGTGTTTCCCATGTCTTGGATCATTGCAGAATAATGCTTGCACCTCTTTACCCCTGTCCCTAATATGTTCATATCAAAATCTCTGGAACATGAAAGCGTATTAGGTTACATGGCAGGGGGAATTAAATTCGCTTATCACTGAACCTTAAAATAGAGAGTTATCCTGGGTTAACTGGGTGTATCCAATGTAATCACAAAGGTTCCTAAAAGTGGAAGAGGGAAGCAGAAGAGGAGGTCAGAGTGATGCAATGCAAGAAGAACTCAGCTGGACTTTGTTGGCTTGCAAAGGAGGAAGAGGATCAAGTCAAGGATTCTGAGTGACTCCTAGAAGCTGGAAGAGGCAAAAAAACATATTCTCCTCTGACGTGTCTAGAAAGGAACATTGTCACGCTGACATCCTGATTTTGGTCCAGTGAGAACACGTTGGACTATTGACCTCCCGAGTGTAAGGTAATAAATTTGCATCAGCTAAGCGCCGGAGTTTGGGATAATTTGTTACGGCAACAATAAGAAACTAATGCCTACTTGTAAGAGGCTTCCTATTCTACACTCTCTATATTGCCATCTTGCACAGTTCCCAGAAGTGGTATGTACCAAGAATGCCTTCTTGTAACTTCCATACAGGCCTCCACAAGTGCCTACTGGATATTAGTAGAGAAAACTTTTCCCTATTTTTGAAGTTTCTTCATAGTTGAAGGACATTTCTTGTCCTCTTTACATACTACGTTCCCTGAGTGGAAAGCTGACCTATCTGGTGAATCTGAAGGAAAGGAAATGCACTCTCCCAAGGCAGTATCTTCTCTTTGGATCCATATGTCTGTAGGAAGCACATGTTCTGCTCTGTTATTTTTGACTTAGCCTCTGCTGGCTAAGTTCTAACTCCTTTGTAACTAACATCCTCAGGAAAACCTACTCTAGCCTCCACCCTCTCAGGCTATATTGGATGGTCTTTCTAACCCACTTTGCCTTTCTCAATCTTAGTACACCACATTGTTTTGTAAAACATTCCAGTTATACTGTCTGTTTTCCTTACTCAAGTGTAAAGCTGTTTAGATAAATGATTGTATTTTAGTTTTTCTTTGTATTTTCTAATACCTAGCACCATAACTCATTATTGTAAGTACTTAATAAATGCTGATTCAATATCCTGTATTTCAGAAGGTTGTCAAAAGCTTAATTTCAAAGAAAACTAGTCTCATTATTTATGATGGACAATCAGAGGGTATTTTTCAAGTTTTACATATTGAGAGAAAAAATAATTGAACAGATGGAATTTGATAGAAACATTCACTTTGTGTTCTGAAAAGGCACTGGACTACATGTTTTACATGGATTTTCTCTGTAAAAGAGAGGTAAATATTGAAGTGCCTACTTTAGAGGAAAGGAAACACAGATTAAGTGGCTTAACTGAGGTCACGTAACTATTTATTATACAATGGAAAAAATAATAAATCATTTCTATATTTAGCATGAAAAAAACTAATAGCTTTGAAGAATGCTTTTAACAAGCATTTAATGAGCATATACTATTCAACAGACAATATTCTAGGAGATACAAACCTAGAATGAAAAGAAGAGACAAAATTTCCTACTATCATGAAGTTCATGTACTAAGTAATTAAATCATCTCCATTTCCACTACCATTCCAAAAAAAAAAAAATTAAAAGAAAAACATTTAATTCAGTTCAACTGTGAAAAAGGAAAAATATCAATAAATACATGGAATCTTTATTTGATCATTCAAGCAGTAGCTGAGAAATAGGAATAGAAATTCACATACATGTGGTTTTATAGGCAACATAAAGTTCATTACGTAGACAAGGAACTGAAACAACAAATTGTTTGGCCATGATATTTGTCAGAGAATCTAAGCAATACTATGCATGCAATGGCATTCTTAGAGGAATCAGGGGGTAGGAGATTGGAAAGAGACAAGAAGTAAGGACAACAGACAATGTAGTGGTCAAAAGAGGGAATGAGGACACAGTCTTTGGAAAAAATGCCATCGGAGGATCTTCTCCCTGCATTTAAGGACAGACACCTACCTATACTATTTCTCTATTCAGAGACTTAAGACCCACTACCAGAATGCCCATCAACTAAGTAAATATGGTAGCATAGTGTTGTTCATTAAATGTATCAGAAAAAAATGACTTCTTGTCAGAAATATATTCTTTAATTTAAAAAATGACTTCTATGGATTATTCTGATATCTTCGTCATAGTATGAAGTCCTGGTCCCCACCTTCCAGGAGTATACAGAGGATATTTGAGTAGAGAAAAATAATCAAATATTGAAAAGAAAGAGTGATAAATGCTGTAATTGTGAGATTAATAAAATGCTATGGAACTGTTTACAAATAGAAGGACCTACTTGCACTGTCTTAGAACTTGGGGAAGGCTTCATGGAGATTGTAGAATCTGGTGTTTTTTTTTAAGATTTTTAATTTTATGCATATAAGGACTGGGGTACAGGTCAGAGGTATAGGGGATGAGAAGACTCATCAGAGACACAATGGGGAGCACAACAGGCAGACCTATTGAAATACACTGCTGAGGGGAGCAGCCAGCAAGACAAGAATAGCCATCTGCTACATCATGTGGGTTACTTCCCTGGCCCGGTATCTAACTCGTGCTGCAGTGGCTGCAGATACTTCATAGTGTGGTGCTTAACCCCTTGTGCCACCAGGGAGACCCGAGGCTGTGGAATTTGAATTGGGAAGGCGTGGTCTGGAGGGAGCTTGCCTGAGAATAATGAGACTCTTACAGTATAGACACAGCACATGTACAGATTGGTCTAGGAACCATGTGAGGCTTGCAGGCCCTGATAGATGTTTGTATCATAGCCTGAGGCACCTGGGAGGCAACAGGGGCCCACTTAAGTTCATCCCTTACTCTATCATCAAAACTATTTCCTTAAAATATATGTTTTGTGATGTTAATGCCCTTCTTCAAGGCCACAAAGTTATTTGACCATCACATAGTGTTATGAAATATGAGTTTCCACAGGCTGATGAGGTATCTAGCTAGACACAAAATGAAAGTCCTTTTGCTGAGGAACTTGTCCACATAGGTCATCAACTTTTAAGGTGGTTTCAGATTCAACTCCTGATATCTCTGTCCTGTACAGCCCACATCCATATGTATCAGGGGTTGTGCGTGTGACCAACGGAATACAGAAGTAGGTGAGGTATATCATTTCCAAGAAGAGGTTTTAAAATACATTTGTCTTGCCCTTTCTCTTGGATTATTTGCTCTGGTGGCACCAAGTCACTATGTTTTAAGGTCACTCAAGTAGCCTATGGACAGTCCCAGTGGCCTCTTGCCAATAGCCAGTGAGTAAGCCACTGTGGAGGCAGAGTCCCAGACCCATCAAGCCTTCAGGTGAGCAGCACCAGCTGACATCTACTGTCACCTAATGCGGGACTCTGGGTCAGAGCCACCAGCAAAGTCTTTCCCAAATTCAGATCCACAGAAATTTTGAGATAAAGCTTATTATCTTAAGCCACTGTATTTTAGGGTAATTTGTCATGCAGCAAGTGATAATTGATACTGTCACTGATAATATATAAAGCCAGAATTAAAGGGACTCTATAGGGAGGCAATGAGAATTGGAGTCAACATTGTCCTTGTAGCTCAAGAGATTCTGAAGTCCTTTTCCATTTTATTGTTCTGACTGTGCAACAGGTGGAGATGTTTACTATTCCTGATTCCAAGAGATTCAGGGCCTGATCCAAGCTTATTGTCTAATTAATGTTAAGAACTCCATTTCCTAAATGAAAACACAGGACTCTATGACTATTCTGTGTTGCTTTCCATATAAAATGACTAAATTTAAGCCCTAGGTTTATGAGTCACACTTGATAAAGATCAGTCATTCAGCTTGCTAAGAATTACTCATCTAGAAAGAAGATATGATACTGCTTAAGAAATTGACAGTTTGAATGTTAATTGTATTAGGCTAAATAATGGCCCCCAAAGATATCCAGGTCCTAATCCCTGGAATCTGTGAATGCTACCACATATGGGAAAAATGATTTTGTATATCCAATTAAGTTAAAGATGTTGAGATGGAAGATTATCCTGGATTATCTAGGTAGAACTTAAATGTGATCACAAGTGTCCTTATAAGAGAGACGGAGAGAAAGATTTGATAAAGAAGAGGTGACGTGATGTTGAATGGGGAGAGAAGGAGATAATGTGATGCAGTTGTGAGCCAAGGCATGAGGAAAGCACCGTCCTGGGAAAGATAAAGAAACATAGGAACCAGCCCTACCAGTCCTTTCATTTTAGCCCACCAAGACTGCTGTCAGGTTGTTTTTTTTTTTTTTTTTTTTTATTTCCAGAACCATGAAAGAAAGAATTTGTATTGAATTAAGCCACTAAGTTTGTTGTAATTTGTATAGCCGCCACAGGAAAGTAATACATTAATTAATCTCAGTTCCAATATATTCTAGTTCTGTGAGTGTAAAATAGTCATTGTAAGAATCTGTTTTGTTATCTGTAAAATGGGTATAATAAAATTTATCTGTCATAGGGTTATGAAATTGATTAAGATCACTAATATGAAATACTCAATATAGGACTTGACACATGGAAAGTTCTTTATGAACATGGCTATTGATTTAGTCAGGACAGGAAGATTGCCACAATTTTGTCTCCTTTTGAAAATTCAAGTAGAATACTAAGTAGAGCTTAGAATTTAGAAAGAATTGAAAAACTATCAGAAAACCTGAAGTCTATTTACTTTATCTCCTCTGAGTGTCCTTTCTTAAAGGTGTTGGCTGAAAGATGGGGAAAAATAAAAGTAGTGGAAAATAATTCATAAATGAGAGAAAAAAAGGAGTTTGAAAGATTTCTTTTCTCAATATGTTTTCAGAAAAAGTCACACAATATTGGTGAAAAGTTATCCTATTTCTAAAGATCTCCAGGGAAGGAGTGCCCACATGTTTTCCTAGTAATTCCCCTTGGGACATATGAAGACAGTCTGGATTCTCCTGTCCAAGTACTAACCAAGTCAAACCCTATTTAGTTTCTAGTATCAGATGAGATTGGACATTCAGGGTGGGATGGTTATAGATGGTTCTTGATTCTTAGAGAAGACTACATTGATGGCTATAGCATTCATTTTTACAAAAAAAATGGAATGAACTTGATTTTGAAAGGTGATTTATGCACAATGTTGCCTAAAATAGCATGTTGTTTAAAAGAGTCAACAAAAAGGAGCATTGCATGGGCTAGCTGGTTGTTTCTAGTACAACTTTAAGACCAATGAAGATATTAAACAGCATTGTTATATAAATCTTTTTCTTATTCTGGACTAAATTTCAAATTTTTTTTAATTGAAAAGACAATTATAATCATCTTTACATGTGCTAGTCATCCCTACACTCTGTTGTCTGTATATTCTACTTTTCTGAGTTTAGCATTTGTATTCTGTTTTCTATATCTTCTGACCACATTTACATAGATTATATGCTCTGTGGCTTCATCGTGAATCTGGTGGGCCGGAATAACATCTATGTCATCTTTTATATAGTCAGGTGGAACTTCTTATGACTTGTAATTGTTTTAGGATGATAGAAATGACACTATAAAATAAAACCAGGAGATATTTTAAAAATAGAGTTGGATGCTGCTGGGTCTTCATAGGTTAGCTCTCCATTTACAAAGTAAAGAACTGAGAAATAATTGTATCATTGTGACCAACAACTGACAAAGTTAAGACGAGTGATCTTTTCTCAAAGCCCAGCAAAATCCTGGTCTTGTTAGTCAGACATGACTGTAAAAATAAATTAATCAATCTTTTCCTTTGTATTGGTTTCAAATGCCAGGATAAGCTTTACCAAAAGGACTAGAGATCGAGTTCTCTTCTGCTTCTGAACTTGCCTAAATCCTTAATATTGGTCTTAACTACTGAATCCCAAGTTTGCCCACTACTGTGGTGAGCAGTACATTCAAGAGGGAATTGAATTTTTCCAGCAATGCCAAGATTGCCTGATACCTGTTGAGCTAGAAAAGTCTGGTAACTACAGACATGAAGTCAGCTGAGCAGATGTCATTCTTTATAATGCAGAGATTCAATGACCAAAATTGGAAATGGAGACACTTCCAAATTGAAGTGACCTTGCTTGACCACCAGAGATGGACCACTGAAGCAGAGATCATCTGTCCCGTTAGGAAGCTCACTGCCTCTCACTGGTGCCACCTAATGTTAGCAGTTTAATAGTAATCTTAGTAGGTCTTTCACCATAGCTTTAGAATCAATATAAGTAAAAACCACGCAAGAATTATTTTCCCTCATTTGGATGCACTTGTCCAAAGTAGGTGAGGAATTAGCAAAGGTATATCTAGAAGGTGATACTCTGTCTTTCTCTCCGGACTAGAAGTTCACACCAGCCCTTTGTTTTGGGGGAGACTCAAATACATACCAAATCATCCCAGATTGTTGAATTCAGAGCAGGTTCTAGCAGAAAAAAAGAAACTTTCATTTATCTCCATTCTACACATGGATAAATACTGTGTATAGTTTCTATAGCCAAAAGCTCATGTATTTAGATGCATTGTATCTGTTTACACAAGATCAATAATGCTTCCTTCTTCCCGCAGTAAACATTGAATCCTGTTTATAAGACAGGGCAGTCCTGGGGGTAGCATAGGCAGAGTGCTCCAGGCTCCTTGTTCCTTTCCCTCAAGAGACTACAGAGGAATGTGCTTTTGCACTGCTTTACCAGTATCCTTAAATCATGATTAATTTAAAACCCTTTCTCTCCTTGGTTAGACTTGACACAAGCAACTGCTTTTCTATCACATTGATTTTTCTGTCCTTGTGGATTCAAAGCCAGGGTTGAGTCCTTCTAACAGGGTGAGTTCTCTGACAAGGGAGTTTTGCAACCTAATTTACAGCTGGAGTTGAGCTTGTCAGTGAATGCCAGAGGGGAGCTGTTGCAATCCACTGGTTAAGTATGCATTTAATAATGTTTATCCAAGCAAGTTTGTGATTTCTTCACTCTTTCCAACAAATATGTTATTTGTAATACCTATCTTCTCTAATCTAGGTGTCTGAAAAAATGTCTCTAACATGTGTGGGCTAGAATACGTTTTGTTTTTCTTTGAGTATATTCATTTAACAAGGGCAGTCTCTGAGGTACTATCAAAAACTGCTTGCCATCTTTCCAAATCATCTCTCTCTGCAGTGACCATGACTTAATCCTGAAAGAAAACAGGTAATCTTTTCAAATAAACATTATCAAGGATGTTTAGAGGGAACCCAATTGCTAGCATGCAGAACCATCCCTGTGAATGAAAATAGTTATATCAAGGGAGTCCAATTACAGTAAAATGAAGTGTTTGTATTTGTACCTCCAGATGATTAACAATAATAAGCTACATTGCAAACAATTATTTGTGTGTGTGTGTGTTCAAAGAGTCACTCAGAATTTTGTTTCTCAATGCTATTGGTGGCCAATGAGGCACAAAGGAGTTAAAAACAAAGTAGGTGAGAGAGTTGATAAGAAACATTGGCAATATTTGAAGCTAAGACCATTAGGTTTCACTGAGCTGACCTGCTTCTTGTGAGAGTAAATAAGGGATGAAGGAACATTCGATCATTAAGTAAAAAGGGAGCCCTGAAACAAAATGCAATGGATTGTATGAAACAGATTAGAGTGATAACACCAGTCTTGGGGAGATTGGCATGAAATAGAAAGAACAAATGTAGAGTATGGCTAGAATAAATGAAGGATTACTTAAATGCTGTAATCCAACCAACACAGATCATGTCTGCTAGAGTCAATCATGACTTATGAAACATATGTTAATGTATCTTCCCCTTTCTTTGAAGGATGGACTTTTCTTATTTGGGTCTGAATTTCACAGTAAGATAAGTGTTTGTATTTGTACCTCCAGATGATTAACAATAATAAGCTACATTGCAAACAATGATTTGTGTGTGTGTGTTTGTGTGTGTGTGTTCAAAGAGTCACTCAGAATTTTGTTTCTGAGTATTTTGTCACTCAGTATTTCACATTGATTCTGGCACAGGTAAGGGCAGAGATGGTTGAGTGAATCGATATTGTCTTGAGTTTGACATTTTTATCTGCCATTGTTTGGGGTCTAATGCTATCTAATTTACCTACAATTTGCTACTGTAAGCACTTACACATCCAAGGCATATTTTTGATATGTTTACATCTACATCTGGCATAAATACATCTTTACCTTGTTAACAAATCTTACAGCAGTGTGTGTCCAATAGAGATATAATCTGAGATGTGTGCAATTTTAAATTTTCTAATAGCCACATAAGTAAAAGGAAGCATATATTTTATTTCATGCAGCCTACTTAAAACATTACCATCTCAGCATAGAAAGACAAAATGATTAATATGGTGTCTCATATCCTTTTTAAAAAAAACACTTATTTTTATTTATTTATGTATACAAGAACTGGGATGTAGATCAGAGGTATGGATGGCAGGGTGAGAGGGTTCACCAGAGACAGAGTGGGGAGCAGAACAGGCAGATGTACTGAAATACACTGCTGAGGGCAAGACAGGAGAGGTCTGCTGCACCATATGGGTTAGAGGGATTGAACTCAGGCCACAGATCAAACTCAAGCTGCAGATCCAACTCAGACCACAGTGGTTAGTGATCACTTGAAAGCACTGAGACTTAACCCCTGCACCACCAGAGAGGCCCACATTCTTTTTTTAATACTAAGTTTCAAAATTGATGTGTATATTAGTGGGCATCTCAATTCTAACTGCAGGACAGTCCACCAGCTTGCAAGTGACCAAGGGACACATGTGGCTGCTGTATTGTTCAGCACGGTCCTGGAGTTGATAGAAAGACATAGGGAATATTTCTTGCTTAGCATTGTATGTCTTTTATTAGACCCACTCTTGGTCCCTCTAGTTTGGAAGCAACCCCATCCTCCTCAGTTGTTCACATGAAAGCTGGGGTGATCTACTGCCTTGATTTGGCCAGGGTTTCCTGGGACATAGGACCGTACTTAGGACAGGACTAAAATGAGGATCCTCCTAAGCAAGCCAGATGGCTGCTTGCCTGACGTGCCTGTCCAGACAATGTATTTTATCTTGGTCACTAGACAGATAGTGAACTCACTAGACATAGCATAGTAAACTTGATTGTCAATCATTAGATTCTTTGGGAAACACTGGAGAAAAGAACTTTACTTTCTGCTGCAAGCATGGTATAGAGTTTTAGTTTAGGGTTTAGTATAGAGTTTTAGCTACCCTTCTTTATATCATGAGAGGAGATCCTGGTTGACAGTAATTCCTCCTTTGAGGAAAACAGAAATAGGGGAAAACTGAATCTTGGTGATTTTTTTCTTGTTTGAGTTGCTGAACTCAGACTTGACACTTGACTGAGTCTGTCATAACTTTGGGCTTTTCAATAAGTCAATAAATTCTTTATACCTAGTTCCATTTTTTTCTCCCTTATTAGTTTGTATCTTCCAGGTTGCATTTCTAGTACTTGGGACTAGGACCACACTAACTAGTAAAATAAGTTAAAAAGGGGGAGAAGTTAGCTAGAATTGAATTGTTTGTGCTCATATGGAACATAATCAGAGGTTATTTTTCTTTAACATCTGCTTTTCAAGATATTGCATCACATATGCATGGGTGTGTGTATGAACACGTGTGGCCGTGTGGGTGCGTATGTGAGTGCACATGTATTTTCACTTATGCTGCCATCGCACTGTAGGTATCGTTGTGTCAAAGGGACTTAAAAGCAGTAAAGTAGCTGAATTTTGTTGGGGATTTTGAAAAGTGGGAAGCAATGGGAAATCTGCTAATTTTATTTTTTTCTCCTGTGTCTCTTGCTCTCAAACCTTTGTGCTTTGCTCATGTTATGTGTGTTTTGTTTCATTATTATAACTCTCATGATGAATCAAAAACTTCGTTTTAGGTACTGGCACATGTCAAGTTCATGAGATTCTAACCTATGGACAAGGGGTCCCTGGGAGGCTGTAAAATTTCAAAGTCAGGCTTCTAAAAACCCGTCCATCCATCCAGTTATCTCTTTTTAATCAGTGGATACTAAAAGTACAATCATTAGCATATGGAGGGATTATAACACTTTCTGACACTTCTAGGAGAAGAATGAGTAAGGATTCAGTAGATGTTATTGAGTTACTAATATGTGATTTGACAAGGTTAAGTGCCTTGTGTGAAATACTTAACATATGTTTTAGCATAATATTTAGACTTCATAACAATCCTTGAAGACTAACATTATAATCTTTGTCATTTTAAAATAGAAAAATAAAATAATTTAAAATGTTTTTATTCATTTTAACAAGCTCCTTTTTTTTGAAACTATTGTGTGCTCAATGAATTTAGCATCTAGTGGAGAAAACAGGCTTACAAACACACTGTTGTAGTACTGTGTGTGGGCATATAAAGAAAAAAAAAATACTACTGGAGAGGAACAAAAAAGCACTTCACAGCTGTGGTAGATGCAAGCATAGGCACAAACCTTTCAGAGAAGCACCTGGAAACAGGATGTCCTTTGCTTGAACAGTAAGAAATAGGGCCATATTGCACATTTCTTTACTTTTTCCAGGGGAGAATCCATTATTGTACAATAACGAATTTTAGTTTTTCTGCATCATAATGACATACATGACAAAATTCTGAATTGTGAAGCAAGATTTAGTTTATTAACTGGATTTGCTACTGATGAGGTCCTTGGGTAAAGTGATTTTTAACCTCTGAGGCCAGAGTTTTCTCACCTGTAAATTATGGCAAATCAACCAACTCCAAACTTAAGGTTCGACAAAGCCTTCAAATAGTTCTCTCCATTTCCACCTTGACTATCCTTTACTGAGAGTTGTTACCTGCATTATAAGTAGGTGGAAAGGGAACTCAACCTGAAAGGAAAAAAGTTTTTTATCTCATTTTACTTTTACCAAAGTTAAAATATCACCATTAAAGTTGCAGAATTTCTTCACTTATTATGGCCTAGGACAGGCTGGTAAAAATTTGGCAAATTAAGTTAACGGTGGCTGAGAGACAAGTTTCACCAAATGCTTCAAGCTAGTATTATCAAGTTCACAACTGAAGATTAATGAATTTTATCTAATATTAAATGAATATCCTGAAAGTTTTCTGTACAGAAACAAAATAAGAAAATTCTTTTAAAAAACCTCACATTTTTATATGAGTGTGCTTTAGAAACAGATAAAATTCTTATTCTTAAAATCTGGATTTTTCAAAGAAAGTAGCTTTTCTGTAATACTACATGGTTATTGGCTTTATGAAAGCCAATGGAAGATAAAATCAGGCATTAACAATTATTCCAACAATCCCTGCTACTGCTTATCAACACTATCATTGATTAAGAGCCCAAAGCTTTCACCATCCAGAAACAGATATAAGTTTAAGACTTGACTTCCTTTCCACATTTTCCATTCTCCCCCCCCACCCAACCTCCATACTTTGTCCCACAATTTTAGCTTCACTTTGCTTAGGAGAGCTCTTGCCAGGGAGCTCATTTTTATCTGGCTATAAAACTGTGTAAATTAATTTTGCAAAATTATTCTGCCATTTATTTACTCTTTTTGTTGTGACTTAATCTATACATTACAACCTGCAAAGATTTGCGGCTCAACTTTTGCACAAAGCTGTACTCAGGCTATGGTTCTGGTCACCACACAAATATCACCAGCCCTTCAGCTAACCAACAAGGAAATGAGTGACCTGCAGGTAGAAATTAAGGCTTCTTTCTTCCACCATCCAGATTGGTATGCAAAAACTGTGACTTGCAGGTATGGTAGTATGAATCTTGGGATTATTGGCTGGATAGTCCATTGGAAATCCTTTAAGGCATTTGCCTTTTATACCATTGTAAGTTCTCTCTACCCTCAACACACCCTCTCTATATAACAGGAGAAAGGATGATATTTGACCCAAAGAAAGGTCATGTTGTTTCCTTTACTCATCTGGACAGAGGCTGGAACACTGGAAGAGCAGGTTAGTTTGCCCTGAGTATTGCTTGATCAGTCCCTGTCCCTTCCAGTGCAGTTCAACAATTTACTCTGAATTATTCCTTCAGCAACTCAGCGAGAGAGCCCTCCTTTGTCTTTCATTTGTTCATTAAAGATAAACTGCTGACCTACTGCCTGCAAAGCACTAAGTTTTACAGTGAAGGTCAAACAGCAATATAACATCTGGTCCCTGTTCTCCCAGGGTCACTCCATTCATGCATTTCCTGCCCTCTCAACTCACAATAGGAAAGCTGCAGAAGGGACTTCCTCCCTCTGAAAATTTCCACTAAATTATAAAAACTGGGGAAAGTGGAATTTGCAGGCTTTCCAGATTTGTGTCCCTTACTCTCCTAATCATAGAGCATGTGGCAACCAAACTGTACTGCTTAGCACCCCTATCAATCCAACCTCCTCCCCAAAACTCATGGAAGGGCCACCTTCTACAACCCAGCTCTGCATGTGTTACTGGGAAATGCAGTTCTTGGAATTCAAATTCTATTTCAGTATATTTTCCTTTCATGTAGAAAAATTTCTTTTTTGCCTGGAGACTCAGAGACAGTGACAGGAAAGACAATACTACATTTTGGAACATAAAGAATCTCATTCTGCATTTGCACTCTACTAGTTTCTCATCATGTCCCAGTGGGAAGGCTACCGGGGCTCTCTAAACCTTAGTTTTCTTATCTGAAAAATGGGGATAATGATACTGTCAAAGAGTCACGTTATTTTGATGAGATAATTTTCATAGTTGACCTAGTGCAGGGAATGGCACTTAGGGAGTTACTTGTTAAATGCCAGAGGAACCTCTACTATTAAGTTCTGTCTCGCAGAGATGTCTGCAGGCTTGTCTCCTGTGTCAGCTTATTCACTTGGGCTTCCCTGCAGCCTTGCACAGTGTTTGTACCAAGCAGTTGCTCAAGATACATCAATGACTTACTGGAAAAATGCAAGTGACCATAGGTCTGTGGGGAGCCGGGAGAAGTGGATTTGGGTACACAGCCCAGGTCTTTAAAGCCTTTGCCAAGGTTTTTGAGGGTAGGATAGTGGCAGGGAGAAAGTGGCAGCTCCGTGTACAGGCTCATGTAATATAGGGCCACAAGGTGACCTCTCTGTGGGGTCACACGCAAGATGAATCAGGAATAGAAAGCACAGAGACGGGACCAGCTGCTCTCGGATCCTTAGACATTCCAAACAAGGGGAGAGACTCAGTCATTCTGATTAATCTTTGGTGATTTATTTTTGGACATCATTTAAAAGGAACATTTTAAAGTAAATTAATTGAACTCCCATGACCTTTTGCCCCACTTATATCATCAAAAGAAACTAGATCTTGAATTTTAAAAAATACTTGATTTATTTTCTGTGACTTACAAACTACCAAAGAATCTCAGTTTTTTAAATTAGAAATAAAAGCTCTAGTCTTTTCAGCAGTAAGTTGAAACATCTTAAGTTTGAAACATCTTCGTTTTAGTAAATGAGTGCTAAGTGAGGAGTGCCATAAGCACATATAAATAATAATTGATAAATCTAGGACACAGAAAAAAATGAGAAAGTAGTGGTTGTCGTCCCCTCTTACTATCCTGGATTAGTAATTTTTCTGAATTTACCTCTCTCTAATGTAACTTGGGTGAATCCTCATTAGTATAAGTTGATGTTTTTCAAATTGCAAGTAATAATCTATTAGTGAGCTGTAAATGGAATTTAGTACTTGGAGCCTACTTTTCTTGGCCAATGGAATAGAACAGTATAGAAAAAAATTTAGAATAGAAAGAACATAATGCCTTGCATAATAAAAATGGAATTTATTTTATGAAACATCCATTTGTGTATTATATATGCACTATAAAATGTATTTGTATGTGTACTAAATTGGGTGTATACACTCTATCTTTCATTGTGGTTATAAATCAAAACTTTGAAAACTGCTGAATATGTCTGCTTTCCTGATGCTTTGTTTACAAATTATTCAGTGATGACAATGTAATTCTGGACAATGAGTTGTCAAGTCTGGCGGGACAGGTCAGATACAGGTGAAGATATGGAAACATTTTTCACTCAACAATATAATGCACAGTAGAGCTACTGCCATTTCTTTCGTTGGTTGTTGTCATATCTGTGCATACTTCTTGGAACTGTGGCATCATCTGATAACCACAAAAGGAGCTCATGTGAGAGCATGTTGAACAAAGAAAAGTAGGAAGATAAAAGGAACCTGGATGCTAGGTTTGGTGTTAAGCTGTGGCATTAGATATCTCTGGAACTATCTTACCTCTGGGCTTGCTATATGAGATAATAAATCCCCTTACTATTTAAGATGTTTGAATTTCTATTATTCACAGCTGAAAGAACTGTAAAGGATAAAGAAAGCTTACTTTAGCAAATACAAGTAAATCAACCGCTCACGTGTAGGTCAAAGTCTGGAAATGCACTCTGGGTCAGATGGTGAAGGACGCTGAATCCAGGCCTGAGCACTTACACTGGGATTTTACATGCTCACAAGTATGAGCATGGATAAAGAGTAGATAGTTTGGGCTCAACTCTGTTTCCTACTTGTTAGCTGAGCTACCTTGAAAAGGTATTTTGAGTAGTGTGTTGGAATATTAATGTTGCTTAACTGTTCAGGGAACAGTTGGGAGAAATTGTAAGTAGTAAGACTAAGGAAGAGTGTTGTGCCAAACCAGCCAAAAGTAATAAGGATAAATTCTCTGCAGATGCAAAGTAAAAGCACAATGAGGGACGAAAGCAAGAGCTTCTGATGGCGGATAGGTGATAGACTAAATATGGGAGATGGTGTTGAAGAAGGACTCAAATCTAGCTGATTTCAGTGCTGGAAGTCTAGAGTGGGGAAGGGGTGATGTATGTGGTACAGTGGGAACAGGGGGGCAGGCAAGGGAAAGAACTTCCCATAACAGCTATTGGAGATGGCACTGTATTTGTTTACAATTTCCTCAACCAAAAACCCCCTTTTACGACTGGTAAACTGAAGTTCAGAGAGGTTGAGGAACCTCTCTTGACTCATATAGTAAATGCAAAGTCAAAATTTAACTCCAGGCTATTTCACTTTATCGCTCATGGTACGTACATCATAGAGCTATCATAGAGCTACCGTAATAGGGACAAGAAGCAAAGGGGATTAACAAAAAAGGAGGGGCAATGTATAGGGCTCAAAGATGGGTCTTCATGATAAACTAAAGAAAAATTAGAGTGAGATTACAAAAGAAAGTGTTAGTATGAAGGAAGTATGAAGAATAGCTGAAAGGAAAATTAAGCTGATCCAGATATAGTGAATTCCAAAGGAGAGTGTGCAGCAAGAGATGGTGGGTCCATCGTGTTACTGCTTGAGAGATGAAGGAAGTTATGGGCTCAGAAAAGGGCACAAATACAATTGACTTTCAAGCTAGAAAACCCAATAAGCTTGAAAAGCACATGTTCTAGATTATAAGATTTGAGAGTGAGTGGGGGAGAACTGTGGACCATAAATGACAAGTCACAATGAAAAGTAAGGATTTGACAAGAAAGGAAAGATCTCTTCTTGTTCAGTGTATAATAAAAGACAATGATCTGAAGTTGCTTTAGTACAAGAGAGTAATTGGGGGGAGAAGAAACTAGAGAGTTAGAGTTGAAAGTTGGAAGAGAGAGAGAGAGAGAGATGGAGAGGGCCTAGAAGATAGAGAGGGAAGAATTTACTTTGCAAAAGGAGAGTCATGTCATCTACCTAGAGTTGGAAAGGCATATGGAGGTAATCTGTGTGTAAACTGTTTTATATTTCAAACAAAGAGTAAAATGAGTACTGAGTAGCTTCTAGGTCAGGGCCTGGGAAAATTATAGGCTGTCACTTCTTGCAATACTTAATGCATTCAGAAGAAAGTGAAAAGAAAATAGATTTGTGGAGGATAGGGAATTTGCAATCAGTGATTCAGGAAAAAGCAATGAATGTACAAGGGTATTAGTGAGAGCAGCACTGAAATAATGTTGGGGTCCATTCTCTTGCAGTCAGCTCAGAAAGGTAGTAGAAAAAGCTCAGAATTCTAGCCATGGGGTTCTGTTCTAATCCATTGGAAAGTCTAAAGTTTTGTTATTATTGTTTTAACCATCAGTGCTTCAACCGTAAGGCCTTAGTTTCTTGTATCTAATATTGAATGGACCCATTTGCCATTTCTTAACAATTTTGCTGTGGAAATTCACTAAGTTACCCAGATGATGGTGATATAATGAAGATGCTATTGCTGCTGATAATGGTAAATAACAATAAGTATCTAAAAATTATTTGGCTCTTTCTAAGGTGGGCCAGATCCTGTTTGAGTCTTCTATGTGTATTAACTCATTTAAGCAGCTCATCAGTTCCATGAGTCTCCTAGTGTCCAGTTCCCAAAGGAAACTAAGTTGTAGTAAATTTAATTGCCTAAGTTTGACAGTTTATAAGCAACAGAGCCAAGACTCAACCTAATAAGCCTGGAGTTTAAAATACATAAAGCCTTATATTTTACAAAGTGTTGAAAGAGAAATAAACTATTATATTCTTAAGACATGATTGAAACAATTTCCCACAGAGGATGTTTTTTGAATTCATTTATTTTAATGACTTAAGGTATTTGTTTTTCTAATCCCACTAGTTCTTGTCAACATTGTTTCCAGAGTTTTTAATTTCCCACATTGAGGAGACACACCTTGGATGTAGCTTCAGGGCATGGGTTTCTATGAGCTGGAATCTCCCAGACCTGCTCCCACAAGGACCGCCTCTTCTGGTGGTTTGCTCCTAAGAAGCAGGGGGTAACAGCTTCTACCTCCACTCCCTGCCTGCCCCTGAGTCAATCGTTGCATCAGGCAAAGATGCTTGACTAGAGCAGAATACAGCTATTTAAAAACTAGAGAAAATTCTTCACCATATCACAAAAATGTGGAATCAAATTTTGAATGTGTTTCTTCAGAGTGCCACTTGAAAGGCTTCCACCTTAGGTGCTTGTTGAGTGAGTTTCCAAGCAAATTGCATTGGGTAGGTGCTATTTCACACCAAGAGCTGAACAGCACCAACATAGGATTCCACACTGTTAATCAAAGGCTCATAAGGTTGTTCCAAACAGCCTGCCGTGCCTGGTAGGAAACCATTGCATTCAATACAGCAACAGCTGTAGAAGTTATTTGTAATATCTTCAAACTCAATTGGCTGCAGTTTAGTGTTGTTCTAGCTCCCTGGGAATTTGATCAAAGGAGAGGTAAAAGAAATCAAGTCAGGGTGACATCCTCAGTCGGCATTGTGGAGAAAGCCCAACATGGCTTCATCAATGACTCATATCTGTCTCTGGGAACAGTGCAGGGGGCCTGCCACAGGAACACAAGGCAGATTTGAACTGACCATGGTAGAGTCAACAAATGATAAGCCTGTGCTCTGGACTGGTGAATTTGTAAGGTGTTAGGAAATTTCCTTTTCCAGTTTCCACAAGTCTTATTGTACATGGGCGCTTCCTTAGATCAATGTTCTACAGGGTGAGCAAGAGTGTTTTGAGACTTGGAAAAGTACACTTTCTCCTTTTCACCTCTCTAGTGTGTTTTTAAGAGAAGGTTCAGTACAAACAGCAGTTATTGATTCAGAACCACAAGAGCAAGAGGGTAAACAGTCAAAGTCATGGAATCCAGTGGAATCCAGGCAGCAAAGGCCAGCGGTGTCAACATCAGCCTATGTGGCAGTGTTAGAGGTGGGTAGGTGCCTCGTGCTATGTATGCCGTGATGTGACAACTCAGGCCCAGCTGCCAGCAAGTCAACGGCAGCCTCAAAGGGTGCTGTGGTCTGAAAACAGTCTGATTCTTAGGTGACAATACTGGCCCCTGCTTAGGTTTTACCTTGCCTCTAAATTATGTTTATTTAAGATCTGTTTCCATACAAGCTTCGTAGGTGCTTCTACCTTTTAGTAAAAAAAAAAAAGCAATATTGCACCAGACTTGGAAAAAAGGACACCACTCATGTCAGACAAGGCATGAACATGCAGACAACTTGACTCTTAACTGATCTTACTCAAATTTGATGGAAGTAATTTGAACTCATTCTTTTTGATATTTTGGGTGTTCTGCTGACTTTTCTTGATGTGGGCTCACTTTAATTTAGAATTTACTCAGAAATACCATGTGTGTTCATGTTCCAAAATTCAGGTCAAGCTTACTTTAAAATGTGTTCTGAAATCTTTATTCTATTTTTGTCCTCTCCCCACAAACTCTGTAATAGATTAGGGTCAAAAGAATTGAAGTTGTGACTGAAAACTCTGTGTCTTACCCTGTCTCCACTCACTATATGCCAGGCCATAGGTACAGGTAAGATAGATTTGAGATGTTCTAGCCCAAAAATGGACCTCCAGAATTTTCCAGACTTTTTTAGGTAGTAAAAAATATGAAATAAACACATATATTCATGCAATATTTTATATTTTCTTTTCAATATTGCTTATTACTATTGTATTTAAGGTTCTGAAGTTCCCTATGAAGGCAGAGTCTTGTCTTGGTTATCAATGTCTCTTTAATTTCTCACAATATATTAATGAGCTTGTAGCATTTTTGTACTTGAAATTCTTTACTGGCCTCCTGTCACATTGGCTAAAATAATTCTCTCCATGACCTCTAGGGACCTGCATGGTGTGGATTTGGCCTCTTGTCCCAGTCCCTTGCTCTATGTTCAAAAAGGCATCTTTCCATTTCTGCAAGCTCTTGCCCATTTGGCCCTTCACACATGCTGGTCCCTCAAACTGGAATTTTTTTGTAGGGATGACTTCTCATTTAAGTGTCACTTTCTCAGCTATTCCTTTCCCAATCATCCTTTTAAACTAGAGCCCTTCCTTTTCACAAGTGCCATGCTTATTTTTTATATCACAGCAACCACTTTAGTTTCCTTAGGGATACTTCCCATGGCTCATTTATCCTTTCGTTTATTACCTGTTTTCTCCACTTACCCCTGTGCCCTCAAAGACGAGGGACCACGTGGTAGTGCTATTCCTAGAATTTAGCAGAGTTCCTGGAACACAATAGGTATCAACAGCTATTTGTTGAATGAATACATGAGCTTAGGAGGGATAGGAGGATAAATGTGACACATGGTTTTCATACTCAGTATTGAAGGAATTAAAAAGACATGGAATTGAAGAAGTACAAGAATCCAGATTACGGATGGTCTCTAGGATACCCTATAGTAGGTTAAGATCAATAAATTGTTTCTGAGTCAGCACTTTGTCATCTGATTTATATTTTAGAAAGACTGACCTGGCAAAAATAGAACATGCTTTATTGTGGTGGAAACATAGCCTTAGGGAGAGTAGCCACAGTACTAGATGGAGCAGACTGAAACTAAAGGAACTATTTTGGATAAGGAGCAGTGTTGATTAGAAAGTTTGAGCAGGGAATATGGTGATGGCCCATGGGTAATTTGGTGTTGAGAAAATTATGGGGACTATACATGAGAGGAAAAACCAATGACTGTATGAAAATGAACACTGATGTAAGAAGATAAGATACTGAAATAGAAAAAAAAAAAAAGGAAAGTAGGCAAAAGAAAACTTCTTTGGGTTGTTAATTTATTCTAAATAAGTGTTTTGGGGAAGTTATTAGGGAAAGCCATAAAAAAAGTACACCCACTGGGCCTCCCTGGTGGCGGGGCTGGTTGAGCGCCTCGCTCTGAAGCTTCTGTGGCACAGGCACAGCAGCGCTAGTTCAATTGCCAACCAGGAAGGGGACCCACGTGGCACGGCAGACCTCTCCTGTCTTGCCTGCTGCTCCCCTCTGCATTGTATTTCGGTTGGTCGGTCTTCCTGTTCTACTCCCCACTCTGTCTCTGATGAATCCTCTCACATGCCACACCTCTTTCCCACACCTCTGACCTGTACCCAGCTTGTATGCCTGGATAAATAAGTCTTAAAAAAAAAAGTACACCCCATCCCAATTTTCCTACCTGAGGCTTTCAAAGACATAGCTTGATGCAGAACAGCATGATTTCAATACTTTTATTCTATAGAGGGTCTTAGGACACATGAGGGATAAGAAAGTTACACAGTGGTTTTGTTGGCTTGTTTTCAGATCCTCTACTATTTCCCAGTACTCACATTAATAGAGACATATTTGGTTTCAGAGCTTCTTTTCACAGACTACTGCAGGAGAAGATGACCAGGTGGTGTTCTTTTAGCAGAGCTAAATTCAGCTTGGAGAAACAGAAGAGTTATTTTGTTTTTTAAGAGCATTTAGAAACATCTTCATGACAAGGTTCCGAAACACAGGCATTGCAGAATGGACACCAATTCTATTCACTGATGGAACGTAGAATTTTAGTCAGATCTAGACTTCAGCCCTGACTCTGCACAGTAATTACTCTGTTACTCAGAACCCTGTTTTCTGAACCACAACAAAGAAATAAATCACAAAGTGTTATGATTTATTTAAATGGACAAGCTGCTCTATCATCCTTAGCGACCAGGATAAACAGATGCTTTGCATCTCCATCTAGCCCAACATACATACCAAAATTTAAATTTCGACTTATCTAGAAATTAATGGAGGAGTATTAAGAGATAGCAAAGGAAGGAAGAAAGATGGAGGAGGATGGAGAAAGATGGATGGAGGAGGAAGAAAAGAAGAACACATCAGCTAGGCTAGTGTGTCTAGGAGGTGCAGGACTAGTAGGTTAGGGCTTGTGGGCAGCAAACTTTCCTTTATATTTCAAAAATCTAAGGTGAGATTAGCACCAGACACTGGAATGCCAAATATTGTAATTATTTTTTGACATGTTGTGAGAGAATTTTCCTGTCTTGTCATCATTGATTGACATCACTATTACCACTCTAAACTCACTTGGTCAGAGTCTTTTCTTGAGTCCCTAAGAGAAGGATGTACTCTAGAAAGTCTAAATTTGCATATATATCTTCACCCCAATTTTGCTTACAACTCACCTAAAACCTGTCTGGACAGGGGGAAATCCATGGACCCTAGGTAAGAAGAATTGATTGTCAGGTAGCGATTGAATATACTCTGCACACAGTTTTGTCTATTTTCTTTTAATTTTAATGGGATTATTTCTAAAGATTACTTCTTTAGATTATTTAGATTATTTTTAAACTAAAAGATTATTTCTTCTAGTTTTTATTGGGTTATGAAAGGTCCAGTATTGTGTTAGGAATTTCCTCAACCCTTAACCCTTCTAGTCTTTTCAGTAACCCTGCTGGGTATAGGGTTTGTTGCCGTTGCTTAGGTTGCTCACTAAATGACTAAATTAAATGCTGTGGATTATTACTGGGGGCCCTGAGGATCAGCTTCTATCAGGAGACATTTAGCTACTTTATACCTTTCACTACAGAACATAATGTATCCTTTGGCAAGACTGTCCTCCATCAGAAGTACCCCTCAATACCTGAAGGGGACTATACAGCACAGAGGAGAAATGTGCTCATATCTGGACAACCTTACAATATATCAGACTGTTGTGACAGGAATTTTATTGCCTCTTTGCCACAGGAACACGATTAGGCACACAACAGTCGTGGAACAGGTTTGCGAAGCAAGACTGCTACTTGGGCAGAAGTTTTTGTGCCATTTATTGAAAGCACACAGGCCAGTAAAAGCTGGTCATGTGACAATGGTATGAGGAATAAGGTCCAGCGGGCAAGGGGGACAAAGTTTTATGAGAAACAGAGAAGGGGACATCATGACCATTTGTCAAGAGACATTTGTGTCAACAAAGTATATGTGTTGATGTTATCACAGGTAGAGATATCCTGAGATCACCAATGGAGATAGTCACGTAATCGGGTCAATGGCGGCCTAGACCTGCTTTGTGATACGGGTGGGCTGTTCTCTGCAGGTAGTTTAAGGAATGCTCTGCTGTGACCTAACTGCTATCTGCAGTTGCTCATGATTTCAGCTCGTAGAAACCCACATCAGACTACTACTAAACCTGTGAAGTGTGTGTACTACATTCTACAAAATACAAAGTTTTTCTAGTCTGGTATTTCTCAATTTGGACAAACAACAAAATAATGTCTGTTTTATTAAGGTGAGTCAAATTTACCAAAAATTTGCTTGTTTAGGTCATTAGAACTTCCATTCTTGACATAGAAGGAGATGCATATATTTATATTTATTCTGGTAATTCTTACAATAATTGATCTCAACTTTGATAATACTTGTAACCAATTTCTAGGAAGCCAGCTGTTTCTACAACATCAAGTCCACAGATATTCTTTAAATAATAACTGTATAAACTATTGAAATGCTAAAATTTGAGGGATTCTGTGTGTATCATTAATGCTGACATTTGAAGCAACTTTGCAAAACTTTACAAAATGCCCACAATTGAAAAGCAGAATTATTTGAGTAAAAATAAAGTATTATCAGCAAAATCTTTTGAGATCTGTTATTATGATGATGATCTTTAATAGCTATTCAAGTACCCTAATGATTATCTTAAAGTTGCTTTACTGCTATTATTGTTATTATTGGCACTAATTCATTAGTTTTGATTGCACTTAGGGCATTACAAACTGCTGATTTGTGTTAACTCTGGGAGTAGAAAGAAAACAAAACAAGGAAGCATAACCAAACCAAATCACTATTTAAGAGGAGCAAGTTTTCCATGTCTTAAGGATGTTTTCATATTTATTTCTAAATGTAACATTCATATAAATTAATATGCCAGAAAGGGAAGTTGGTCATATCAGACAAAACCAGAAATCATGTTAGATCTCATAATGCAAGATAACGCTAGGTGTTTATAGATAATGGCCATATTTCAGGTTGCATTAAATTTGAATTCAGCCAATTGTGTCAAAAAATGACATTATCTTGTCCCAAGTCAGGAAACCTACTGACTCTGAAATTGGTTCTTGAGAACAGGTCTATATGGTTAGTTAATGTGACTTGATGCTATCTGGGTGGTGTTAGGGAAGGCAAACTTGCTTTTCTGCAAAGAAAAACCATCTTCCAAATATCTGCATAGTTTTGTCATTGCACATTGGTATTTTGCTCTTCTTTCAATCATTTATGGGCATAGACCTTTTGTGTGATGACATGTTCAGATAAAATGACAACATTCCTGAAAGAACGATTGTTCATCCAAGTGAAAATTCCAACTTGAATAGAAGCAAAATAGAGTGCGGGAACATGATTTTTTAAGGAAAATGCTTTTAACTATTGAAAGAAAAGAAAGAAATGCTATGTTATAAACTGACAAAAAGTGTGTTATAAGTACAAAGTAATTGCAAAAAATTGTCTTACCTGTCTTTCATGAGCTTTTTTATTATCAAGTCTTGGATGGATGACTTTACTACTCAGAAACTGAATTAGAAGTTTTAGCAAATAAAACCTAATTGAATAAAAGATGAACTCTTGGTGAGTAGAGTAAATTGACAAACTAAAATTTCAAATTAGACATTGTT
Organism: Galemys pyrenaicus; assembly: GCA_019455555.1. Taxonomy (NCBI): domain Eukaryota; kingdom Metazoa; phylum Chordata; class Mammalia; order Eulipotyphla; family Talpidae; genus Galemys; species Galemys pyrenaicus. Next base: position 20,463,851 of record JAGFMF010011861.1, read on the forward strand.
TTAAGAAAAAATGATACTTTTGATTAAATGTTGGCTTTACAAAATTTTCAAAAACAAATCACTTTCCTACCTTAGAAAATAGTCAATCTAGTCAAGAGTTTTTTTTACAGTTGAAGTTGTCAAAAGCACCTAAGTATCATTATTTTAAAAATAAACTTATATTCAAAACTATAGCTCTATAATGGTAGAGGTTTCAAATTTTTATTTTCTGTGTGCAAATATATATATTTTTTTATTTTGTGCTTTCATTTCACTAAAATATGTATGTATTGCCTGAAGATTGCTGTAGAGACTAAGGTTCTCAATTTGTGTTACTGTCATATCAGTGCTCAAAAATCACTTAAGGAATTAAATAACTTAATAACCTTGGTCCAGTCTAATTTCAGAACAGATAGTCCCCATACAAGGAATTCATTGTGATCAATTCCTTTTGTCAGGTGTAAAAACAGAACATTTCTTTTGCAATGATGATTTATAGTAGAAAAAACTTTTTATTGCTTGACTTTAATTTTGTAACTTATTTAACTGATTTGACACATGAAAGTGAAACTGGGTATTATTGTTAGAAAGTAATGAAAATACTCTTTAGAAGTGGGCTTTATACACAAATAAACTATGTTTTTTTTGCTTTTTGAAGGCCAAATAATAGCATGGAGTGCTCTCTAAAAAACACTTCCACCATAACGGTTAGCGGGTAGTGGTGGGACTTTCGGGTCTTCCCGGCATGCGGTAAAGCAGACGTGTCCAACCGGAAAGAACCTGAGCAGAGCACGCAGCACCACACTCAAGATGCTCAGGTTTTGAGCCAGTGTCAGGGGTGGATCTTTCTTGCCTTCGTATGACAAGGGACAGTACAAATTCAGTAATATAAAAAAAAGATTTTGTAAAATTCAGCGATGTTCATTTTCCACAGTTATCTTTCGGGCTTCACTATTACATTTTCTTTAAATTGGTTTGATGATAAAGTCATTATTAAAAATTTCCCTCTTTTTCAGAATTTTCCCTTTTGGAGGTAACTGTGCAACACTGAAGTCTGAGAAAACTAACATAGAGGAATTCAACTCAAGTTAGATTCATTCATAGTAAACTGTCAGAAATATTTGAAGCAAGGATATCTTGTTGACAACATCTTCTTCCCACCTTCCCCCCTTTCTCCTTGCCTCCATCCCTTTCCTCTCCCCCCTTCCTTACTTTTCTCTCTCCCTCTCTCCTTTTTCTACATTTTCCCCATTTCCCCATCTTTCCTTTCTCTCTCCCAAGCCTTTTGTGAGGAAATATGAGTGCTGCAAGGTAACAACACCCACTTGCTATATCAAGATAATCAAGATGTTATTTATCAAAGTAAGAGGGTTTCTAACACAAATATAACACACATTTTATTCTTCATTGACTATTTAACTATTAAGAATGGTTTGAGTTGACATTGGAACAACATCTTTTTCTAGGATTTACTCAGATCCTATACATGTGAAGACTCAGCCAGTTAACATACAATTAGAGTTCATTAGTCTTCAAAGATCCAGGTGCTCCTGAAAACGACTCCCACTGGAAAACTTAACTCTTTGAAAAGATAAGTTCAATTCAATAAATAATATTTGAAAGTACACTATGTACAAAACACTATATTAAGGTCAGGGTAAAAACAGAATTCATGTTCCTTCAACTACTGAAAAACTTAGAATTTGATGTGGGACACTAATATAGTGAAGGTGCAAAAAGTTTTTCTAAAGCTTTTCAACATGTAAATTCTATATTCTGCTACTAGTATTTTTGAATTTTTTTTTTTAAGAGAAGATTTCTGGCACTTTTTAGTAGAGCTCTGAGCTTATGAAAAAAATATTTCTAGTTTCCAAAATACTCTCCTAGTTTTCAAATGTAAGAGGAGAGGCATCATTATTACATACAATATTTTTGCAAGATGAAAATGTCCTCAGGCTGGGACTAATGGATAATAGTAAAATCAAAATAAGTGAAAAGTGAAACTGTGATGAAAGAAGGATGAATCCCACATAGGCACATTAGCCAGTGTTGATTGACAAATGATAACAATGTTGGGTTGTTTTCATGCCAGTTAGCAGGGGGTAGGAATAAGGAGCCCTGATAGCCATGGGTGGTATAAGTCATTAAAGAGATTTTCCTGAAACTTTTTTTTAATCTCTGCATTAAAAATAAATTAATAAGTCTAAGTAGTACAGATTCTTAGAAATGATAAAACTATAATATAAACCTTAAAATAACATGGCCCTTAATTATTTTGCTTTGATTTTTAAAAATGTTCAATATTAATGGAAAGAGGAGTATTTAATTCACATTTATGAGACTAAGATACATGACTTAGTCAAAACTATTCCGAGTCAGAAAATAAAACAAAACAAAACCATAAAAAAATTTTAAAATACCATTCTGCTATCTCTACTCATTTAAGATGAAAATAGGATCAACAGTATTTATATGATGGGTGTAGAACAAAAATGATGGTCCAGAAGTTCCTCTTTAGATTTGAATTCATAAAGTATGTCTCAGTGGGTGCTATAATGGTCAGGGGGGATGTATCTTAAGCAAAGTAATCTGAATTACGCTGTGGTAAATAAAACTAAAAGACACATTTACAGTAGGACTCTTTTGAGCCTGGTCTATGCTGATATGCCCTATAATTTATAGGATTTGGGGAGAGGGGCAGGGGAGGACATGGTATACAGCATTACCCAAATGCATTAAACTATGGGACACTGTTGGAAGAGTTCACAGGGATATAGGTTGCCGCCCCTTTAGAAATTTCTGTGTTAGTATAAAGTATATGAAAAACACAATTATTGTTCTTTAAGAATAAAGAAATGAGCCAAATTAATTATCTCCTAAGCATCCTCTATGGTGCTTGGTGCTTGAAATGGTTTGTCTCACTTTATCTGCTCTATGTGATGTAAGTAGTTCTCTTCCCCTGACTTGCCTCTCCTGGCCCCTTCCCAGGTCCGAATTTATTGAAAAGAAAACTGATAATCTGGAAGACAAATATATTGTCCTGGTAAATTATTACTATTTAGACTGGGAGTAAATGTATTTATGATTTCTAAAACCCTGGATTTTAGAAAAATTAAACTGTAACTATAATAGTTAATGACAATACAATAAATAAGGGCTACCATTTCATTCCTTCATGGATTCATTGCTGAATTTAAGGGACACCTACATGTAAAATTCTGGTAGTTCAGCAGTGAAGATGTTGCCCCATCTTAGGCATTAAAGTGTCTTTTAAAAGGCACTTTTAGGAAGTGCCTTAAGAAAAGTTAAGTAATTTCCATGCAATGCAATAAAGTGATTAAAAGAGATACACACTTTTCTTTGCCTTTATCATATTCTCTCTCCTTCAAATACAGTGAATCTGATCGTTCATTACCCATTTTTTAAAATTATAACAAGTTTTAAGACTAATTTCCAATGTATGTTCCTTGTGAAATATTTTCCAGGCACCCATTCCTTCTTTCCTCATTTGGAATTAATTGTGCTCCATACTAAGTTTCCATAGCTCTTCAATTTTCTGATATCAAAACCTTTATTTTCAAAGTGTGATTTGCATTTTGATTTGGAGTATATCTCTGTCTTCCCCCTGGCCTGGGAGTATTTTTGAAATATGTTGTTGTTTTGGACAAAACAGTGCTTTGCTTGATGATAGCAGACCCTCCATAAATATTTTTGTTTGGTTGCTTATTTGTTTTTGAAATAACATAAAACTTTTTTAAAGTAAAACTTCTATTAAATGTTACCATTGTTAAAACATCATGAATAATCTGCACAGTAGCATTAAGAGATTCTTAAAAGGCAAAACTGTTCTTTGCATTTTATTTTATTACATTTTATTCCCTGTTTTGTTATTAAGTCACTGAAAATGAGGAAAAATTAGAGCAAATAGGGTGTGGACTAAGCTCATTAGGAAATCCATAGAAGTCTTTTCATGAACTAATACTCTAGTTCCATTACCAGGCAAATTAGCAATTACAGAGAGAAAATGAAGACAGGAAGTGCAGAGTCTCCATCATCAGGCCTTTTTAAACCTTAAATTGTAGATAAGTCCCAGGAGTCTCTATATCAAGCCTGGAGAAAACATGATTATTTTAATTGATGATAACTAAATCATCAAGAGCACCAGTATTTACTTTTTTCAAATGTTGTCCAGACATTGTAGACTTCACAAGTCTACAAAGTAGACAAAATGTATGAAATGGTCCTTTTTATCTGTTTATAATTTGGAATTAGTTGAATCTTTACAAAAAATAGTTGAAGTAGGGAATCGTAACCCTAAAACCTGTGTGATTCTTGAACATTTACAATCAGGGAAATTCTAGTTACTTGTTAATAAATTACCAAATTTATATAATGCAAGACAAATTAAACGTGTAAATATATTGTCTCCAATGTTTTAACTTTATAAAGGGAGAGGTATAAACAACTAAATGTCTTAGAGTAAGTACAAGAATAAATACACAACCAATGTTCTTTTAACAAGAACATTTAGGGACTGAAAAGATTTGTCAACCTGTAACCATTTTGGATTTACTTAAGCCAGATTTTAAATCCAGATATTCCCTGAGAAAATTGAGAGCAGGGGCCAGCACATCCTTTTTCTGCAAAGAGCCAGACAATAGATACAACTTTTACAGGCCCCACACTCTTTGTAAGAACTATTTAACTCTGCCATTACAGGGAAATAGCCATCAAAGATTATCTGACTATATCCAATAAAACTTTATTTATGAAAACCGGCAGTGACCTGATTTAAACCATAGATACTACTATACATCAAGATTATCTGTGGGAAATGACTGAATGTAAGAGCGGGCAGCTATAGTTTTTCATGCCCAGATTGACAGCTCCATCTGAGAAATGCTCACTTTAGCTTCACTTTGTGATGTAGGTGTTTAAACTTGCTCTCTTTCCTTTTATTGAGAGTCTTCTTTTCCAGAGTCAATTCTCCCTTTCATTCAGACACTAAATTTGTTTTTGGCCTAAGCTTCTTGATTTATAGTTCTTTTTCTTGCTTCCAGGATGGTCTTGCCAATAGAAAGCAAAAAAAAACACTAATGAGTGGAGATAATTCTGGAGGAGAGGTGGGGATTGTGGTCACATTGGACTGAGCTGGTCAGACTATACCAAAGGCCCTGGACTTGCTCCTGAGGTTAGGGCTCGCTGAGGTTGCACAGCTGCTAGAGGCAGAGTTTCTCCCAACTGGAGGTGACTGGAGAGGAGCAATCATCTTCCCCTTTTGGTGTTCTCCACAGTTTTTCCATAACAGAACTCTTGGGGAGCTGCTCAGCATGCTTCCCTATGTACATACAGACCATAGATTGTAAACCTAATCACTTCTTGGTGCTGTGCTAGAATTCCCTCCAGTTTGGTCATTTTCCAAGTGCTGTAAACATCTTAATCCTCTGGGAAGCTTTTTAAAGAACAAAATTTTGTTTCCCATAGACATGGTTGGCCCAGTTTTACAATTCTAAGCCCCAAGGACTTTGGGAAATTTTCAGCAGAAAAGAGCAGATTATACTCCAGATGGGCCTATTTCTTCTTGTCACTTGAATCTGCCTTACCTGCTGTGAGAGTCCTTCCCAACCTTTTCTGACGGTGTCTGTCTGTCTGTCTATCTGTCTTTCTGTCTGTCTAAAATGAAACTCTGAGCAGCCTAAATTCTTCCATGATTTCAGGAGAACACTTTGATGAGTGGGTGGCATGATATCCCCAATAGGATATTCTTGGTCAACATTCACCCATTCCTAACTGCACACAGCTCAGCATGTTGTGTGTTTATTGAAACAACTCTGTGGTTTGTCAAATTGAAGTTAAGTTGATGTTGACTATTTTACCGGGCACTCCCACTAAAAATAAAATCTGTGGGTTGATGGCACAGAAACAAGTGACTAATGTGCATCCAACATGAGGGTCACCAAAGGCAAGTAAAATAAAAGCTGGAAAGGGTTGTAATTATTGGTAGGCCCTACTGCATGAGTGTTTACGTCGTTCTAGTTAATGAGCACTGTTAGTTTTGATTGGGCTAGTGGTGAAAAATAGGGGATGATATACTTGCTTCATCGAATCTGAACATGAATTATGCCTTATAATAACAAAGGATGATTTACTAAGGGATTTCCAAGTGTGATCATTAAGACATGCTAATTTATTTGATCCTTGCAGCAATCCTCCTAAGTAGGTCTTGATCCCATTTTGTGATGAGAAAAACTGAGATTTAGAGAAATCAGATAATAAACCCTTGGTCACACTAGTAGCGAGTGATGGAGCCAGAATTAAAATCTGTGGTAGTGAAAGAAACAGTGCTTCTTACCTGAGAAGAATAAAGAGCTATCAACTTAATGGCCTTATTAAGGGAAGGTTCATGTCATACCAAGTTTACTTTATCCTGACCCGATGAAGTTTACATCTCTCCTGAACACATTTGCAAATATACAACATATAGTTTGACTGAAAGTCCAAAAAAATAAGGTTGTTCCTTTTAGAGCAGTGGATTTCAGTCAAGGACGTGTCTGGAGACATTTTGGTTCATCACAACCATGAGGGAGTTATTACCACATTTTGTGTATAGAGGCCAGGGTGTTCTGAACATCCATTCTACAGTGTACAGCTTAGCCTTCTCCCAAAAATGAACTAGACTCTCAAAGCATTCATTGTATGAATTTTGAGAAATCCAACTCTAGGATGCTCTATAAATGAGTGGCAAAACCTTGAAAAGATTGAGAACCTGGACAAGTAAACATCTATCTCATGTCCACAGAGTTTTGTCCTGTTGCTAGAAGTGCTCACACATCCTCCCCTTTAGCATGTGTTTCTAGCAGACTGGTCTGTGATATCACCAAATGTTATTTAAAAAAAAAAAGCTAAACTGCTATAGAAGTTGAGCTCTAACTTTTCAGAGAAGACAGCTTTGGCATTCACATTCCTTGTTTCTTGATTCATGTTTCTTGGGAGCCATGTTCTTTTTTTCACTCTTAAAACTGAACATTTTTTTCCCCAAAAAAATGGCAACTTCTTTTGAAATACAGCATATGCTTGTTTAAACGCTCCATGTGGCCAGAGTTCCAAATAGGACTTTTCACATTTGTTTCTCATCATTTTTGACAATTAAGCCTCCCTTATTTCAATAAACATCTCACTCTTAAAGAGTAGTCCTTAAGTACCATTTATCTTTTCCTGGGTGGAGTAAAGATTTCCCATGAACAAGCATTTCACATTTTTCTTTGCAAAATGTTTTTCTAAGTGTTCAATTCTGTGGCCAAACCTACAGGACTGACATTGAAAAAAATGTATGTTTTGAGAGCTGAAAGCCTCCTCTAAGCTCCTGATGCTAATTCTTTAATTTCCACATTATGGAAAGCCCCCTACCTTTGAAAACAGTCATGAGTTAACACTGGGGATATGGTTTCATTTCAATGCAGGCAAATAACATTCTAATTGGATAATTATTGAGGGAATAAAATGGTATTTCAACCCATCATAGTTCTATGAATACTTGAATTCAATAATCTTTCTTTGTATTAAAATTTCAGAAATTAATGATAAAATAATTAATCTATAAATTGTATTAGGAACAAACTGGGAGTGGTATACTGTTTCTTTAACTGACCAATCAATTTAACCAAATAACATCATTTTTTAAGACCTAGAAGCAAAAGGAAATGGCTTATCGTTACATTTGAGTTTTAAGTTATATTTAGGATCACCTTTGGATTATAAAATTACCATTTTGGGGGCACATTTATGTTGGTATTTGGAAACTGCTGATACAGCACAAAGAAATTGATTTACTGAGAAACATTTAAAATACTTGAGACCACATATAAAAGATGAAGCCATAGTCTCCTCACTTCATCTTAATTTCATCAAAACCAGACAAAACCATGAAATTAAGTTTCTATGCTTCCTGCTTCTTCACTGTCCCTATGTTAGAGGAATCCTTTGTGATTATATTCCTTTTCAAGGAATTCCAAAGAGAAAGGAATTCAAAAGTTCAAAAAAATCATATTAACTTGACCTCTTTATGAATGGGTACACAGAAAAATAGTTGCCTAGGGCCATACCCCCAGAGTTGGTCCCAACAATATGAGATGAAGGAAATACACTTGAGCTTAAGAATTTAAGAGTTGGTTTAAACTGAGCAGCAATCTTTTTTGAACCCATTATCCTGAAAGCTGAGAAAAAGAATTGTTAATTAATACTATCTTCCTCACTAAATCAAAGCTGTGTGTGTCTATAAAATGTATAATCAATTATGTGGTATATAGGTAAACTCAAATAGAGGTAATCTGCACCAAGGCAGGACATAGCATTTGTTTATTCCCCAAAGAACTTCTCAGTGGAAAACTAATGATGAACTTTGACAGTCTACCGTGTAACGTTTCTGTTCTTTCTCCTCCCCATAAGCCCCTCTTTCTTCTCATCTCTCTCCCCTCTTGCATCTCTTCTACTTTCTCTTCCACTCCTCCTCCTGCTGCTCCCCCCATTCCTTTCCTTCTTTTCTCCTTTCTTACCTTCTTTGCTTTCTTCACCCTCTTTTTCTGTTCATCTGCAGTTAAAATCAGATTGGAGGATAGCTCTAGTCCTTTATTCCTTTACTTTCACCACTGTGCAAATTTTACAAAAAGGTATTTTTATGGTCTGGATTTCTTGGTTTGTGATTTTTTTGGTTTGCCTAGTAACTTGCTCCTCCCCAGAGAAATTAAGTCTTCAGACTTCTAGTTGGCAAAGTCTTTGAGTCCCTCTGCTGTGCTCCCCCTGGGGGGATGGAAGTGTCACAGGTTGGTCTGCAGTGACTTCACTCACTGAGCAGTATATGACTGTTCCAGGGGAAACTGCCAATTGGCAGTCAGACATGAGTGATCTGGACAATTAGCAGGCTTCTGTTTAGTCTTTGGTCTTATTAACTACTGGGACTGCAGAGCAAGTCACTGGGATGATGTAGAAATCCAGGCATATGAAGTAACTGACTAAGATCCAGTGGCAAAACCAAAGTTAGTTGGGGCCAGTAGCTTCTACCCCAATCTCCAAAAACCCTCCAAATATATCAAATATATAAAAGTCTATCTCAAAACAAACGGTGGACTTGCTATGAAGGTAAATTCAAGACAAATACAATGTCTTCCTCTTCTAAAATGGAGGTTTGCCTGAAAGCCATTTTTATGTAGGAATGCTAAAACCATACATGCCAATAGTTTAAGAGGGTGTATTCTCCAGCTTAAACAAATGAGTTATGGCTGATATTAAACTTGTCATCAATATCTCCATAGTGACATTGAACCTAAGATGTCTTACTGTCTTTGGGATTATAAAAGCTGAGCAAGCACTCTGACTAGAGTCATCTTAGATAACCAGATGAGACATTTAGGGTTAATCTAGATTATTAACAGATGGCCACTAAGCAAGTAGAGAAAGAGCCTGTGATTGCCTAGAAATTCCATGGCTTCATTGAAAACAAATCATACGAAAGAAACATTCCTATTTAAATGAACTATGTTGAGTGACAGATAAGAAAAATGCTAAAGGTGTGGTATTTCATTTTAATAAAACACTTGATAGAATCTCGTGGAGGGGGTTGTTGTATCATGAAACAATCATTGAACTTTAAAAAACCCACCCCTACCAGTTCCATTGCTTTTATAAGTCATGTGGCTTTATTAAAACTAATTTTTTTTCATTTTTAAGTGAGCATATTTTTACATGTATCTTCAATCTCATCTCAAAATTACTGAATTCTTAAAAACAAGTTTAAGATTGTGGCTTGATGAAACTCTAGTTAGATGAATTCACAGTAAGATAAAGAAATAGGCTTGAAAGTCATTGACTAATGGATCAATGTCACCTTAATATAAGGGTCTTAATGGGTGTCCCACACAACTCTAAATTTTATCCTGTTTAACAGATTATTAATACATTTTGTAGAAATATAGAAATGATAATTACAACTACACAAAAATGTGGGAGATAACTTCCAATTATACAATCAAATTATTGAAATATTTTACAGTGGCAAAACTAGGCTAAGACACAATTCCAGGTTTATTAACTACAGAAAGAAATTTCTACCTTTAAATTATAAAATCTCAGTAACATCATTATAGGAGGGGAGCTGGCTTTAACAGCAATTCAGGATAAAAGTAGTGAGGAATTTAAATGATTATCAGTCAAATGGAAGAAAAATTCAGATGGTTTTTAGAAACTCCTTTGTCCATCCAGTTGTGTAAATATCTCATATATTCCAAGTAAAATAAACACTCATTGAGTTCTCTCAATTTCTGCTCTTTTCAGACTCTTACTTAGCTTGGAGTAATTATACTGCTATGTGATACTGTGATAAATGTATGTAAAAGGGACTATAAGGACTGAGAAAAGTCAATGAGTGGGAATTTTACAAGTGTGTAAAGATGCAGGTATAAAAATACCTGTACAGGTCAGTGGAGGCTATAGGGGCAAATGGTGCTGAGTTGTGTCCTGAGTAACTGTTTGGAATATCAAGTTGGACTAATGAGGAAAGATTTTAGAAATAAAGGAAATTATGGCATGGAAGTGAGTGACATGTTTTATGAATACGAAATGCTTTATATAACCAAAACATAAATTTGTGTATGATATCTGTATGAAACAGCCCCTGGGCATTTCCAGTCATACCTCCTGAAGCATACCCTTTCCAGGGTGATATAGCTTTCTGCTCTTGATTGATTTGAAAAGCACCTTGCCAGATTGGACTCCTTTAACTAATTGAATGGGCAGTTCTGACCTTGTTTGGAAATACAGAACCATAAGTAACACAGTGTTGGCCAAACAGGACACTTAGGATTAGCAGACCCACAATGTGACACCTATTTCCAGGTTCCTAATTAATAACAGAACACTGAGTTTGTTATTGTGTCCCATCCAATGTAATTGATCATTAGTTTAAGCTAAACATTGCAAGTTCATTCCCTATTTTTAAAATTTTTTTTCATTGTTTCAACAGGAACGACCCTTAAAACCTATTTCACCCTAAGCTAGATTCCAAGGAAAGTGTGCTACTGCAGTTTCTAAAAAACAATTTACTCTTTTGATAAAAACAGTTGAACTCAATCGAGATCTCTTTCTTTCTCTCGTTTTTCTACATACACTTAGAATAGATGCAATGCTTTGATCTGTAGTATCCAATATCTGACCAGGAAGTAGTATGTGCATGGGAAATGCCAAGGCTATTGCAAAGATGAGGCCTAATTTTTTGAGCCACCATAACTAATTGAGCACTTGCCTACCTACAACATTCTTTTTATATGAGGAAAACAAACCTTTATTTGCTTAAGCTACTGTTAAACAGTTTTGCTCCTTGTAGCCAAAAACCTTTGTAAGTATTAACAGTACTTCTAATCAAATATGTGGTCATAGAGGGAAGGTCAATCAAAAAATTGGCAGCTACTATTTGGAACACATGTTTAATAGGATGAGGGAGGAAGGAATAGTTTTCTTCTAAATGGGAAAGGGTAACATAGACATAGTCATTGTGGGAATCATTTATATGGGGGCAAAAACCCATTTTGAATTTGCTGCCAGGATATTTGGAAGAGTGATTGTCTTAGCCCAGGCATGGATCTAGACAAGGACAGTGGAAATGGGACTGTGGGGAGAAAAGAACTAATGAAAAGCATGCAGGAGGGAAAAAATCAAAAGGGTTTCATTCTTTTTACTTCTACGGTGGCTTATTAAAGATTTCACAAGTAAAAGATAGTTATGACTAAAACTATAAAGCTGATATTTTAATCAGCAGTGATAGAAGCAGTTTCAAATTTAAGGAATTTTAGAGGAATAAATATCTGCCTGCAATCACTCTCTCTCTCTCACTCCATCTATCTGTAGCTATCTATGTATCATCTACTATCTATCCACCTATGAATCTGTCATCTATCTAATTATCATCTATCATTTGCTTTCTAGATACTGAGTTAATTATCTCTCCTCAAATCTTGCTTTTAACAAAATAATTCATGTATATCAATATATAATTCAAATATATATACACAATGTACTTTAATATATTATTAAATAATATTTTAATGTATTACACTTTGCAATAAGAAGTGCAAAATCAATAAAAATGGAAGGAAAAAGAAGTTATTGCACAGAGCAATAACAGGATCTGTGCACAACAAATACTTGACAGAATAAGGCAGAAACATAAAGCGATTCTAAAGTTTTCAGGAAGGATGTTATCACCAAACAATGATCAGGGAAAGATGTTTAGAGGGAATTTGTGCTTATTTTTGTGGACTGCAGAACTGTGTTCTTTCAGGTTCAGTAAAGAGAGCTCAGCAGTCTGTATTCTTTCATTATCTTTAATAGTTATTAGGAAAATTGAAGTTTCTCTCTATATCTTTTTGTTTATGTTCTGTGTCCTCGCTAGGGAGAAATAAGTTTAATCAGTTTCTTTGCCACTTTTGATTCACCAGGTGGAAAATTTTATAAGACAAAGGAAAGAACTCCCTAACAACTGTATTTTCCGAGTTTTTCAACTTTTTCTCTATCTTTGCAGATACCATATATTTGTGGATTAAAGTTTAGAGTCTGAAGCTAGGCAGTCTGATTCCAAATTCTGACTTCACTGGGTCTTTTGTGGCCCCGAGTCAGTCATTTTACTTCTTATGCCTCTGTGTTTTCATCAGTAAAGGGGAAATAATAATTCCTATGTCATAGACTTGTGAAAATCAAATAAATTAAGTCATACAGCATTTCAAAGTGACTGGCACATAGCTAATATTATTGCTCATGGATGCTTTCCTTTAGTGTGTGTGAGCAAATGGGTTTTTAAAACAAATATTTACTAAATCAATAGGGTGAAAAAAGTTGAAAAAATTAGGAGTGTTGATTTTGATATTTTATTATCATATACCCTGGGAAAGGGGCTGACTTAAAAGACAAATGTGAAAAGCAGGAGAGGCAGAGATTAAGCTAGACCTAAAGGCTCCAAAGGTATGAAAAATTACAGATTATGTGGGTCATTAATAAATGAGTAAAACATAAAGCAGACTTCTAGCATTTGTGAAGAATTACTCTTGGAAACAGATAGCATGAAAATGTGGTATGAGTTTATGAGGAGTTTATGTATGTATCTGATCCTAGGCCAGGAACAGATTCCAAGCATATCCACAGAGTTGGTCGCACATGTGAATGGCCTGGAAAACCCAGCCATAATTCTATTTTTCCAAGTTGCTTAGCCCCTGACTGAAATGTTCTTGGAAACGTAAATATGCAGAACACTGTGGAAATCATAACGATATAAATGATTGTTTTTCTACAGAGAAATATTTTTATCTTTGTAGCAAATGGGGCTGAGATTTCCAGAGATGTGGTCACCATATTCTGATTAAAATTCTAATATACTTCAGGATCATTTACTTTCCCTCAAACACATTTTAATAGCTCCACCTTATACAAAACTATAGCTTATTTTACTTTCAAAAGGTACTAAGAAAATGGGAAGAGCCAGGCATGAAGGGAGTTTAACTGGACCAAAAAGCCACAGAATTCCAAATATTTTAATGGATTTGATTTTCCTTGAGTTTTAAGAAAAAGATTGCTACCTTTGCAAACTGAAGTCACATTAGTTTGTAAATGTTGTTCTACTTAGTTTCACAGGTTCCATAAAACCTTTAGGTGAGAGGAAATTTTGAAAGCCCAGAGTCCTTTTAGTAACTACTTACTGTTCAAGAAAGCCCATTTCGTTGTTTATATAAGCAACTATTTTTTCCTTATGTAATTCAAACCCCATTTGCTCCTTAGTCTTTGAATATTCATAAGATTGTATCTTTGTTAAAATTTATATTATTGTGCTTTTGAGTCCCTATGGACCCTTCTAAGAATTGCATCTTTTCAAAACAAATCTCAGGAAATTTCATACCTCTTCTTCTAAGTTGTTGTTTCATATATGCTTTCACACATGTCTAGCCCTGTCCCTCCCTTCCTCCACCCTCTTCCTTCCTTCCCTTCTTGTTCTCTCTCTTTCAGTAACACTGGTTTTGATCACCATATATATTTTAGGAGGAATACCTCCTCAAATACCCATTATCACACCACCAAAGTACCAATAACCCCCAACTACAGTATTTTGAACTTTTTTCATCCTTTGGTCTTATACCCTCATCCTCAAGAGGTAACTTCAGTTCTGCAGTCAGATTTCAAGAGTTTTTGTTTGGCTTTATGGGTTCCTTTGCTTTGTTTGTTTATGTGCCATGCATGAGTGAAATAATCTGGTTTTTGTCTTTATCCTTGTGATTTATTTTGCTCAGTATAATCACATGCATTCATGTTGTCACAAATGGCAGATTTCATCTTTTTAAATAGTTGTATAGTACTCCATTATATATGTGCCACATCTTTTCATATCCAGTCATGCATTGATGGGCATTTAGATTGTTATTTGTTGTAAATAGCACCATAATGAACATAGGAATGCATATATCTAATTAGTGGGGTTTTTTTTATTATTATTCAGATAGATACCTAGAAGTGGAATTGTTGAATCATGTGGTAGATCTAGTTTTAATTTTTTGAAGATCCTTAATACTATTTTCTATGGGTAGCTCAGTTCTTCATTGTGGTCCTTTTGTCAGTCCACAATGATACCGACTTGAACCCAGGTAGTACTTATAAGGTAGTCAATCTGCAGTAACAGCTTCCTTACTGATGGTTACTATTCTGGGGCTATCTTCACTTTTCAACCACCCATCCTAAATATAGAACAAAAGCTTCATGTAACTCTCTATAGCATAGGCTTTAATTTTCATTAAGATTTATGAAAGGCTGGGGTTATTTCTATTAGATATGGTTACTGTTGAAACTTGCAGACCATGGGGAATTCACAAACAAACCCTGGTGCTTCCTGCCTTTCTCCCTTATGACAGGGTCAATTCACTTCCACCAGACTGAGTGTACATGGGCCCCCAAATCAGTAGGCCAATCAGTGAGTGTCCATGGGTCCCCAAATCAGTAGACCAATCAATAGGGATTAAAAAATATTCACCTTTCACTTCAATCTCAGCTCTACACAACTCTCTCCCCAAACTTATTCTTTTGTAGGTATTAGCCCATGAGATTCAGGAACAAATACTTTAATATGTAATAATCAAACATCATTAATTTCTTCAACTACAGGTTTTACAGTTTTAGGAAATCTAAGTAAAGGATTACAAGAGCTTTTTGGTGGAACTACAGAAAATAGCTGTGGTGAATTTGGGAAAGAAATTTTTTAGTAGTAAATTAGATGACCCTTTGAATCAAGCTTAAAAGAGAGTGATCTGGGAGATGATGCTGGAGGAGGCTCAGGGCAAGGAGTGTCCATTGCCGCAGCCACCTCTGGACATTGTGTGAACTGTCACTGTCACCATCAGACTTTATGTTCCTTTTCACCTTAGACTCTAAACTAGCGTTGTCTAATACAAATTTCCAAGATGATGAAAGTGTCCCTTTGTTGTCTAACAAGAAGCCACTGGCCACATATGATTATTAAACTTGAAATGTGACTAGTGTGTCTGATGAATTGAATTTCCAATTTTATTTAAAAATGAATTTAAATAACCACATATATACTAGTTACTGCATCAGACAACACAGCTTAATGTATCAACAGATCTTATCTTGGGATTATCAGTCAAAATTTTTATAGGAACCACTTTTCCAGGTGTGAAAAATGCCACTTGCATTTGTATACCTAGACATCCAAATCTCTCTATTTGGTTTATTGTGAGAAACAGCAGCATCAGGGTCATTGGGTCAGTGGAGAGAGCACCCTTATAATATGTATTGTCCACCAGCCATGGAGCCAGGACAATTGCAACAGGCCCTGCCATGACTTGACAAGGCCAGGAGCTCCTGAGTGATAAGAAAATTTAAAAAATCAGTGTCTATCCATTTCATAGGTTCTTAGTGCTATACTTCTGAAGTCAGATTTTCCCGATTAAAATGAGGATCCTGTCATTCTGTTTGACCATAAGTTACTTAGTTAAGTCATTTGTGCCTCAGTTTTGGCATGATGAAATTGAGTGTAGCTAACTCATACAGAAGAAAAAATTCATTTTTTTCTAAAACAGAAAAAAATTCATTTAAAGCACAGTAGGCATCTGGTACCTCATAAATGTTCAATAATGTTGGCTTTTATTGCTGTCGATGTTACAGACACTCAAATGATTTTCAATAAAAGATCCAGGAGACACTAATAAGTTTTCTTATGAAAACATGAATAAGATTATGTACCAAAATACACTGGCTGTTATATAAACTAAAGGGTTAGAGATGCCAAGACATTGTGGTCTTGAGTGGTCTGATTTGGAGAAGGGGCCCTCACCTTCTTAGAGGGCTGAGTATCTGTCCTGTGGTGTAAAATAGTGCTTTCTAGAAGCATGTCATAAATTGTTTGCTGATGAAACTTCTCTGTATGTCAAAAGATTACAAAACCAGTTCAAATGCTGCAGATTCAAGGTAGAGAATGAGGAAACACATACAATGAAGAAAACAGTGCTAATGAGACTGATCTGCGTTGATGCCAAAAAACACATTAGTGGCTTCAGAAATGAATCCTGTCATTATAGTGAGGGTTTTTATTTTCATAAAAACAGAAACTAAATTGCAGAAAAGAGCTCCATCACTCATATTAATACGTGGAACACAGCAGTGGAGGAAGCCACCCCTGCCTCGTATTGAGACATTTATTTCAGTCTTGAACTCTTCTTAGACCTCACCTTGGGTCTGCAGCAGTTGGCAGTTAGCACCAAGCAGCCCTGTCTTAGGCAAGCTTTTTCATTTTCCTTTGTGAAAAGAAAGAGAGAGAAAAAAAATTCACAATCCCAATCCTTCAAAAAGAATTTCTTTTCTAAAAAGATTTCTAAAAAAATAGAAGGCATGATCTTGCTAAAGTTTTTTGTGTATCCCAGAAAACTTCATAGTATTCAGTCACACAACTTTTCATACACTTTCAAAGCAAGTGTAACATTTCAGCTCTCTACTATGTGTTAGGCAGGAAATAAAAAAAATAAATAAATAAGACTTACTCCATAGAAAAAACATTCTGAAGATGCTACTTTTTTCACTTGAGATCAATAAATGTGCCCACACATGCATCTATATTTAAATTTGCAAGCTTTTCACACATATGTTTTTCAAATGCCACTGGCTTGTAGAAAAGAACAAATCCTTTTGTTTTCTGGGAACCAAATCAGTAAGACATGGAATCTTCATCAATCAAGAACCAAATACTTTGAAGTATTCATACATACCAGCTGAAAGAAACACATCACAGCTATACTTAAACCTAAACCGTGAGCTGTTACTACTGAATTGGATATATTAAGGTTCATAATTTTCTGGGTGCAACTGCACATATTTATGCAATTTGTACATTGAAAATTGGAGAAAGGAAGTGATATCTAAACTGATGCTTTAATTTTTAAAAATTTATTTCCTAGAAGGATATGACTTCTTATGTACATTTTATAAATAGCACTGGATTTTGCATTGATTTTCTGAGTGGAGAGTGGGATACTTACATTCCATACTGAGTATAGAATACTTATATTTACTTGCATTTTTACAATCCTTTTTTTAAGTGAAAAATCTACCTTTACACACAAATTTTCTGCTTTGAAGTAGTAACTACTGACCTGTAATAGTAACTACTAAGTGTCAATAAAGAGTGCTCTAATGAGGGATCAATGTGTCCTTGTCCAGCAGAGCAACAAATTAAGGGAGTCTAAGAGAAGACGCTAAGGAGCCTTCTTTTCTCTGTCTTCTTCTACTGAGTGGCAATGAAGTTGCTTCCTTTTTCACTTTGTTGTTAGAGACAAGACTATGGACCTCATTACCGTGTCTTTAAGAGACTATGGGCAGTATAGTGGGGACGTGCCAATCCTTCTAGATTTCTCTAGACATAAACCCAAAACTTGAAACTCCCAAAGAAAACCAAAAATCCTCCGTGAAACTGTCTCTTTAACTTACTTACAGATTTCCTCTTACCCCTCCTGTCCCATTTCTCACAAACACCACATTCTAGAAAAGTACCTTGTTACTAAGGAAAGTGAACTAGACTGCGCTTACATGAACTGCTAAATGAAAAAGAAAATGTAAACAATAGATAAAGGCCTCTGAGCCTTTTTCTTTGTTTTGAAAATAAATTAATAAGGACACATTATCAAGGAAAAATATATAAGCTGTATTCTATTCAAACACCAGAGACCTGTTGGAAATCCAACCAACAGCAAAAGTTCTGAGTGACCAACAAGCTTGGGGTGGGGACTGGGAGGATAAAATCCTGGAACACACACAATCATACTCTTTTCTCCAGATCTGTTTATATAATATTTTACTAATTATTTGGAGAGTAAAATGTTTTAACTGGTCAGGTGGTTATTTTCTCTATAAAACCACAAAAAGATTGATTTTCTTCAAAGTATAGTTGACTTCTTTCATAGCCCATGTTTCTACACATATATGCAAACACGAACAAATGTATACACACAATTTGGTATGATGTGGCTTAACACTTGAATGGGAAGAGCTGATTTTCACCATGTTTTCCTTTCAGTTTTAAAGTTTGACCATTTTTACAAATCTGATCAAATGCAACTTTTTTTTTTTAAACATGACCATTTAATTTCTGGTTTAACCATTACCTACTCTTTGGGTAGGAATAAGTACAATGCGGTTCTGAATGTCTGGCTTATCATAGAAACATCTCCTGCTCCAAAGAAAACTCTGGTCAACATATTAAATTCATTCTTTAGAATGTCACTTGAAGCTTTCTCACTCTCTCTAACTTTTACTCTGTTGAATATGTCTGGAGCCTACTGCCCCATGCTGAGGGCCAGTAGGCAAAAGCATGGTGGTGAATCAAAGTTGCAGTTCAAGCCCTAAAAGAGAATTTCTATTAAAATGGACAACAGATGTGAACAAAGAAAAGGAATAGATCAAAGATGTGAACTCCATTTATGAAATTATCTGCAAACACAAAGCATGTATGTTTTTGTTATTTTTAACTTTCATCAATGCAACCTCTGGGTGGAGGAGGAAATAACACCAAAAATAAAATAAAGAAGGGAGAAGCAGTGATGGAATAGAAGAGTCTTATCTGTGGAGTGGAATGGGATTTAAAAGAAAGCAATTTCACACACATTTTGAGCACTGGCAGGAATCCTGAAGGGATACACAGTACAATGTGCCATATTCTTCACCTTGAGCTATCTAGAGTCCAGTGGAAAAAATCCAAATTATAACTTAAGTGCAAAGTAGGAGAAATGTGAGAAGTCCAGAGAACTCAAAGTCAAATTACTTATACATGTAAAATATTTATATTTATAAGAACCATTGATATCCTCTCAAGAAATTTGAATAGTTTTCATAATGAAATAATGATCTAAGTAATGATTATCTGTTCCTAAGAACGAAACACTATGGAAACAAGTAACTATTAGGGCAGATTTACTCTGCCCTGGACCAGTAAGGTCTAAGAAGTTCTGCAGAAGCGGCAGCAGAGGCCCCAAATAGTGAATTTGGAAGCCGTGATTTTCAGCACTTTGATGGCTTGAACTTGATCACCTCTTTCAATACTCACTGATCAACTAACATTCACAACATAAGTTATAATAGCTTTATCTGCTATTTGGCACTTCCAACCCCAAGTAAGTAACTCACAAATTAGTAGTATTTATTCAAGCCTTCACAATTATTTAGGTACAATTTGGAGATTTCTTTTGGAAAAAAAAAAAAGCTCTGCTAGATATTTGCTAATTTAATTTTCATTTTTCTAATGAAGTTAAGACCAGTGGCAACTGTCAACTAATCTCAAAATAACCCTATAGAAATGAAGGATGAAAAGGAGACCAGTGTTTACTGTTTTTTGATAGATGCTAAACAGAAATTTCAGGTGAGAATCTTTACCTGGGGAGTAGGAGAAAATGGGAAAAAGTACTCTCTTTGTTCTTCATAAACTCTGTTTTCACTTTAAGAAGCATCAATTAGGTGAAAATAAGGGTAATAGCTCCTGGACCAGCTGGGGAACTGACCTGGAATAACTCTCCTGGACAATGACCTCAAGTAGGCTGGAAGACCCATAAAGTTCAATGCTGTTCTAAATTCTAAATCGTGTAACAAATGAATTATTATTAAATAGTTAGATAGCATATAAATTAGCATACCGGATGAGTTAATAAACATAATTTTATTCACTAATAACTTTTACTATTTATTTATTTACCACTGAACATTCACACTAATTTTATACAGTGAAGAACATTTTCTTAGTAGGCTAAATGATTTTAAAGGTTATCCCTAAAATTATATTTGCTCAAAGTTAATCCATGGAATAAAATATAAGTTTATTTTTGCTTTCTCCTGAGTAGGTAGGACTTGTAAAAGCAGAGGTACTTAATATATGTGAGGAAAAGATAGAATACTGTCTGATTTTAAGTAATTTATTTTTTTGTTTTTGTTTTTTTTAACTTTTTTTTCATTATTTATATGTATTTTACATTAGTTGTAATCCCCATGTATTCCCCATCACCTTTTCACCAGTGCACCATCACCTCAGTCCCCTGTGCTTCTGTCTGCCCTCAACCCTCCCGCTCTTCCCTCCCCACCAAGTGTCCCCAGTCTGTCCTTGTCTCCTCATTTTTGGTTTTTGTGTCTTTCTTGTTGTTATTATTATTATTATTATTGTTCTTATTCCTTTCCTTGATCCTTATTTGGTTCCCTTATATTCCTCCTAGGGGGGGAACCATCTGGTATTTTTCTTTTGCCTTC